>JADBJO010005482.1:62079-74579 GCA_016801955.1 Conus betulinus
TGTGTGTGTGTGTGTGTGTGTGTGTGTGTGTGTGTGTGAGAGAGAGAGAGAGAGGGACATGAGCATAGGCGGACCAGTGGGGAGGGTGGGGCGAAATACCAATCCTTCCAGCTATGTGTCTTTGGTCTTTCCTTTGATATCTTCATGTGCGCGTGGAGCTCCTTGTGGGAACCTATCAGACTGTAAGGGTCACAGTCACTGAGTTTCACGATAGGAGAGTGATTGTCATCATGAAAACGGTGATAATTGCTGCTTTATTGCTGTCTTCACGCGAAATTGGTGATTATAACCTTTAAATTCGTTGTGTGTGTGTGTGTGTGTGTGTGTGTGTGTGTGTGTGTGTGTGTGTGTGTGTGTGTGTGTGTGTGTGCTTGCGTGTAGTGTGTGTCTGTATGTGTGTGTGTGTGTGTGTGTGTGTGTGAATCTGTGTGTGTGTGTGTGTGTGTGTGTGTGTGTGTGTGTGCGTGTGCGTGTGTGTGTGCATGAACAGTGTTAACAGAAGAGTTCGTGTTGGTTCAGTACACCATACATCATCATCATACCTTAACTAGCCGGTCGTAAGGTGGACACACCATGACCTCATGCCTCGATCTCCAGCGACAGCAACAGACTCCTGTACACAAACGGCTCTGTTTCTCTCCAACAACATAATACTTACCTCCAAGAACCAAAGACTTTCTTCCTTCCTTTCTTCTATCGTTCGTTGGCCAGAGGAGCGTGTGTGGGAGTTATAGTGAGAGTGTTGCTTACACAACGGGGTTTCTTTTTAAACTCCTTGTCGCACAAGGGGATTATCACAGACTGATGTTAACAACAGCTATGGTCACACACACACACACACGCACGCACGCACGCACGCACGCACGCACGCACGCACGCACGCACGCACGCACGCACGCACGCACACACACACACACACACACACACACACACACACACACACACACACACCGCGATTGCCTGTACCATGCGATTGATTATTATAGTCGCCAGCGTCTCTGTGATGGCGTTGGGTATGGCCTCTGTGTGTGTGTGTGTGTGTGTGTGTGTGTGTGTGTGTGTGTGTGTGTGTGTGTGCGCGCGCGCACGAACATGCTGATGTGTCTGTGTCTGTTCGTTCTCTCGCGCGTGACGCACACGCGTGCGTGACCATTGCCTGTAGTAATATCATTGTGATAATCCCACCATTAGGACCGTTTGTTCGTCCTTTGTTTCCATTGTTTTGAACGTCGATTGTCCTGCCTGAAGAAGACCCAACGGGTCGAAACGCTTTGTGTCTGTTTTGTAATATATTTGTGCCTTCGTGTGGTGGTTCAGGAATTCTGTTTTTGCTTTTATGTCTTGATTTCTGCTTGCAACCATCCAGTTTTGAAACCAGCCTCAGGCATCCACAGCTAATGGAACTGAAGGGTGGATGCAGACAGTGATGTTGATCCAGTCCATCCGCTCCAGAGGTACCAGCAAAAAAATCTTCTTCAGACGACGAAGAACTGGCCACTGCCGACTGCTGAGCCACTTCAGCCGAATTCAGATTTTCCACACAGACGAGTTAAGTTACTAACTTAAGTATAAGAGTCTGATGCTTTACCCAGTAGCTTATCCAGGTCCCTGAACCAAAGGTGGACATAGGACATTCATCTTCATTCACAATGACGTGCAACAAGACTGTACAGGGCTCTCTGATATTTCCACCACGACGTGTCAATAGGCAGCAGGGACTTGATCGGTGGAGCCCATCTCCTTTCCCTGCTGGGTTCGATTTTTCATAACGTACTGAAAGCAGACATGAATTACGGGATCTTTAAACTGCTTGCTTGATCTTCAGCGTACACACACAGGAGCGAGAACTGAGCCCAGTCACTATAGTTCATCTGGACATTATTTTCCTGTTGGCCAGGGACATACAGGGAAACGCCCGGTCATCCTCTATCGAGAAGACACTGCGAAGGCTCAAACCCTAAAGCGGCCCGTAGAAGTGGGAGAAACTCACTGCGTTGAGACAAGAGTTTGGACATACACCATCCCCCAGGCGTAACCAGCGATACGCCAGACGCACGGCTAGGTCATTCGCACACCTCGCCTTTCACCTCGCTTTATGCGAGCGCACTGCGCACGAATGATGCCGTTCCGAAAAAAAAAAAAAAATAAAGTCATATTGACATCAATATAGACTAAGCCTTTGGCAACGGTCAGACGTAAACAGTAAGACAGTAATGCTTGAATATGAACGTAGATACCAGCCTGTAAACTCAGGTAGTTGACCGAATTGACATACGTGTACGGGGTATAGGCCCCTGATGTCGTCAGTCATCTAACACAGTCTAAAACACGACAAAACCGGGTTTTCCACATTTCCCCATATTTGGTGATTTTATGCAGTCGTAACCGCTTCTGCTTTGCACGTACAATTCAGTGCTTTCGTTTCTCTGCAAGATGGTACTCATAAAGACTGTTGTGTGATGGAATTCGAAACTGAATCGGCATCGGTAAATAAAACCGCCATTTCGGAAGGGAAGTAAGCCTCGCATGGGTGGTTATCTACTCTTGATCCCGGAAAGCCATTCTGATTAGACTCTGCGCACAAATCTTGTTAGGGGAAGATAACCCAAATAGAACACTGTTGTAATCTGCCAACTGTCCGCTCGCAAGGTAGCGGACAGGTCCGGCCAATGGGTGAAACAGTTCTGCTGAGCGTGTCCAACCCTGAAAGTTGCTACGTATGCAGGTTTCATCAACACTCCGACTGAGAAGTCGCTCGATCGTCTGACCCGCCGTCCATTTCATGGCGCCTTCAATCACCCGGGGCAAAAGGTGCCATCCTGATGCGGCTAGTCCCGAGTCGCGCTCCTACCCAGAGTTGAGTTTGCTGCGGACTCAGTTGGGAAGACTGGGACCACACAGTCGAGTTTCATCCACTTAATGGATGCGTTTCTGAGAGTGTTGCTCAAATTTCCTGACCAACACTGCAGGTGCTGTATCTCTCGGGCCTGGTTGACGCCGGGATATATTATGAAAGGAAGCGTAGAGTACAGCCCTGTCATGTAGTCTCAGACCGAAATGGAAATCCGTAGCATCATCTTAATCATCCTCATTCTCATCGATCAGCATTAAAAAAAAAAAATGTCTCAAGTTCTGTGGCCCTTCATGCCCTGCTCTCATGGTGACCTCAATTTCGATGTCCTCTCCACATCTGTGGCCTTGGTTTGGTTCCGTCGGGGTCACCGGTATCGGCGAGTCCATGGGGGGGCTGTCGTTGGACGGACGTGGTGGCGCGCCCTCCGGAGGGAGAGCTCACTCACGCCGGCTCCGCGACTAAGCAATTATTGTCGTCAGTAGGGGGCTTAGTAGGTGGTGTCCTGCGTATGTTAGATCAGAACAGGCGCCACTGAACACCACTGAAGTGACTCGGCAGCAGTGCAGTGTCTCCTCCGGTGGGTTGCCTCTTGACGACTTGACATTGACTGTTCCCTGTGGATTGCTGGTGCCCGGGGGCTGCGGCGGGACCAGCCGGGCTGTGGCTGTGGACGGGGTGTCGGAATGAGCGGCGTGGGTGCACTACAACATACTTTGTCGCACTCACAGAGCACACACATACATTGGATGCAAGCACACAGCCATACGCATTCTATTCAATCTATCATAATGTGACATCATAAGTTTAAGAAAAATAAAACGAGTGATCGGCATACGACTATTAGAAGACAAAGAGTAGAAACTGATACAAACCACTTAAGAGCACACATTGCATGCAGGCAGACACATACACATATTCTATTTGTTTTAAGCCTATGTGGCAGCGAATGTGTAACATGAACAACATATCAAATGGCCTAGCGATTAACAGCAGAATATTTTAACTGTCTCGGGAATGGTGTCGTATAATATCTGGGAACCGTGATATCTGGGAACGCGTTCCTAGATTTCCTGAACTTCCAATCGTGAAATCTGGGAACTTTGTGAAAATCATGCCAAGAAATTATTTTTTTTTTTATAAATCATGCCAAGAATTTTTTTTTTTTAAGTGACAAGAAGGCCAAAGATCTCAATTGCACCTACCTAAATAAATTGTTTCCTACCTTATCTCGAAAAATCCATTATTTTTTCGTCTTCTTTCTGCCCTTCTGAGCTCTGAAAGACCACGTTCCGAGATATCACGGGCCTTCCCAGATATCACAGTACAATTGGGAACGCGTTCCTCTAAAAAAAAAAAATCTGTGATATCTGGTAAGCTTCTCAGATATCACGTTCCCAGATTTCACGGGACACCGGTTCAGAATTACAAATGTTACAAGTTATTTTGGTCTGTCTACAGATGGATTGAAAACAACTAGTATTACACTGAACAGGCGAGACGGGAACGGCAGGTATGCAAAACGGGACAGAGTCAGACTCACAAAGAGACCACTGAGAGTGGCAACGCCATCAAATAGCATGCAAACCAGGAAGAGACACATCGGACATACTTTGGAAAGGTGGGCCAGTACTACGGTACGCTAGCTCCGCCAGGGAGGTTATCTTTTCACCATGTCTCCTTATTCATTTCTGTCTGTCATCAAGATGATCGAAACACTGCTGAACCTGTGTTAACGAAACTCGGTAAAGGGATGGAGTTCGGCCCAACGATCAATCCACTAAAATTCGGTGCAGTTCTGTGACGCAGATCCAGATTAAAGGACAGGTCCAGCTTCCGTCAGCAAGATTAAGTAAGCAAATGGTACAGGACCGATTTTAACAAAACTTGGGGGGGGGGGGGGGGGGGGGGGGGGGGGATGGTAATGTGTGGCCAAAAACGAATTCGTCAACTTTTGGTACGGAACTGCGGTGGTGAATCAGATTGAAGGATGAACCCAGGATCCCTACAACAGTGACAGGAGTCTACGCTCTCCCGAGTTTCCTTCAAGTTGATATTATGACAGCACGTCAGTTTTGATGTTGGACATCCCGGCGATGAAATGAGCAAAGTTGAGGAAGAAGATGAAAGGGAGGCGAGGGAGAAGTTAAAGGGGGGTGGGGGTGGGGACAGTTTGAAGGGAAAAAAAGAAAGGGATGGATGTGCGGGAGGGAGGTGGGGGTTGGGGGAGGGGAAGGCATTGATGAAAAGCAAAGGGGAAATCCTTTTTCTATAGCGAGTTCAGTGAACGAAGGTTAATGTGATCTGTCTTTGAACGCTGTCTCTTTAAGACCTACACACAGAGTTCAGTCTGATCACAACAATTCTGAGTCCACGCCCAGAGCAAGTCTAGTCTTCGTCACAATCAACCAGTACAGACTAGGGGAACAACAGCCCCCACCCTGCTTTGGCCATAACCTGAAGACTTCAGTACAAAACCTTACACCAAGCACAACACTGATGTCATTCAGAGCCAAGGGCCGGCAGGACGTTAAATCTTTCCATTCAGCGGCCTGTCGCCCAAATCAAGTCGGCTGTCGGTTAGTGCTGAAGTGTTAATGACTCCTAATCCCTGACCTGTACAGAAAGGCTCCTGTTCATTAACTTGGGCGGCAAGATCAAAGCCAGAAGGAACTGTCAGGGGACTTAACTCTATGAAGTCTCTGTCCATTGTTGGGGGAAAGCTGATAAGTCCAATCGCTTCTCGCCATCTTCGCGCCTTTTTGCCGTGACGGCCATACTGGATCGTTCTCGAGAATACATCCAGAGAATTGTTTCCCCGCTGAATACTCCCACCCAGGCGTTTTTTTTTTTTGTTTGTTTGTTTGGTTTTTTTTTTGTTTGTTTGTTTGTTTGTTTTTTTCTCTGCCATGAAAAATATATCTTAAGAGGAATCTGTTAAAACATTTGAGTAAAATGCATTAGAAAGGACCAGTTTCCTGGAAACGTATAATAAGATTATGGCAGAATGTGGTTCCGAATTATTTATAAAGGAGAAATTATTTTCAAGCAAATAAGAATCACTTCCTGTACAGGACTCTCTCTCTCTCTCTCTCTCTCTCTCTCTCTCTCTCTCTCTCTCTCTCTCTCAACGTCGCCATGGGTGATTTGGTCATGTACTTTTTAAAGTCTTTTAGTTCAAGCACTCAGTTTGGTTTGGATTCTCAGTCTTGGTATTTTGTGGTATTTACAGCTCCGTTTTTATTTTGCTTGCAGACCTGATTTTTGCCTTCGTGATTGGCTGGGCTACAAACACCAAGAGACCTATGACTAAACATCGGAGAGAGAGAGAGAGAGAGAGAGGTGGGGGGGGGAGGAGTGGGGGGGAGTATGATGGGGGGGTTTTTTGGTTTGGGGGTGGGTTATTACATAGGGTCGAAGGGCGGTAACTGCCATCAATCATCAGGGGCTGTTAGCCGCGTGTGTTCAGCGTCAGCGACCAAGAGGACAGGAGGGGATGGGAAGGGGGGGGATGGGAAAGGGGAGGAAGAGTGAGATGTGGAAAGGGGATGGGACGGATGGTGGTTGACACAGTCTTTTGATCTCCACTGATTCGCTGCCGTCTCCTTGTTATGTGACAGACTGCGTAACAAATTATCCTTTGTCAGTTGTCAGTTCTGTCCGTTTCTCTGTCTGTCTGTCTGTCTGTGTGTCTGTGCCCGTCTGTCTTTCTCTCTCAGGTCAGACATACGTACGGTCGGCCATGACAGGTACTGTTCTTTCCTGTGACATCTTCTTTGGTATAAGGAATTTGTATGGCACTTTCTCTGCGTCAGAAGATGAAAATGACTGTGACAATGTTTCCGCAATGAAAAAAAAAAACATTCTTAAGAAAATAACAATATCGTCGTTTTCTCGTGAACACATAAGTTCCATTATAACTGGAAGTAAAACAGAAGTTGACATGAAGAAGATTAAATTAATATGAAACTGACTCTTTTGTTTTTTTTACACTGTTACGTCATCGGATGATCGGTCGAAAGAAATAGCACATCAACAACAACAACAGCAACAACAACAACAGCAATAACAACAGCAACAACAACGACAAAAATAACAATAATAATAACTATTATTATTATTGTTATTATTATTATAATTATAACAACAACAACAATAACAACAACAACAAAACGATGTTGATGTTCAATAGTATTTGTTGGGTGCAGTAGCCTAATATGTGTCAGATCGTTTAAAAGTATGTAAAAGACACAGATGAATACTTGCTTAACATGCAGAGGTATGTTTATATATTCACATAAATAAATGTACACAAACACATATTCATTCATGCATACAGCTCACATGTAAATACACATGCACCTGCATGATTTCTACATTCCTTAGCAAAAGAATCATTTGTGTGTTCCAGTCCTTTTGCCAGAGGTCTCTGACATCAGTTCGAAATTTGAGTTTCAGATTTGTGTCGCGAACAGATCATCTAGACAGTTTTTGGTCATTTCTGGCATTCCTGGCAGAGGATAAACCACTCTTGTTTTGCCACAAATACCCGCATGGCTTGGAACCAAAACTCGCAAAATTGTAATTACCGAGAACCTCATTGATGTAACCATCAAATTTCAGAGTGGTGTAAATCAAAAGAAAATTCAAAAGTTCAAGATGTCAATGTGTTATGACTGGCAATGGTCATCAGAACATAAAGGGAGTTAGAGAAAATGGGGAAGTCCTTTATGTTTAGACCGATTGACCGCCTCGAGTGTCGGGACTACGACTGTGAGATAAGCATTGTAGATAGAGTTTTCAGAGGGGATATGTTTTGAGAAAGAACTGTTGAACAATATGCAGTTGAAGCAACCTCTTTCTCAGACCTGAAATCGTCAGCAAATATTCCTTAGAAAAACGGAAATTTTGAACTAAGCTCGGCAAAACAAGTCTTGTAGACTAGAAAGCTGGTGAAATCCTTGCAGAAAAAAGCAAGAACACATTCCCGGTTCTGTTATTTTTTTTTATTTCCATTTTTTTTTTCAAAATTTTGGAAGATTTTTAATAAATCTAAGATGAAAAATTTGAAACATCACAAATCGGTAAGAAGATGAAAAATCTACGGTCGAATATAGCTGGGATGGTCTTCAAACAAACGTGTGTTTCCGAATTTTGGGTGAAAAACAGCTGTAACAATGACTTCTAGGTCTAGAGAACTGATCCATTCAATAGTTTTAAGCAAATTTTGTTTTCCACTTGGTGGTAGGTAATGGCTCTTCCGCCTCTGGATACAGGCTGTAACAAGATTGTACAGAATGCCGCCAGGCTGAATCAAAACCCTTGATGCTGACTGGCATTTGAGAGTTCTGGATAAGAAGTTCGTGAAGAATCACAGATGGCACACTCGTTGTCCTATCTGGCGTGGATTCATGCTCTGTGAGGATGGAGAAGAGTTTCACCATCGGCAGCCCAATCTGTTAGCGCTACAATTTCGAAGAATGCTCTTTGCTTTCTGACAAGATACTAGTGAGTATTGATTGTAAGTTTAAAAGTTGAGTTTCGTTCGAACAAATTTGTCTTCTTTTTTGTTTGAATGTTGGATTTTTTCCAGACGAATTTCAGGATCAGCAAAATCTTGTCGAAAATTGAGAAAGTGAATACACTGAGTTCAAGCAGATGAGAAAGTAAAATCGTGTTCCTCAGCCCACTGTTGGATCTTACCCACATTGAAGTCAGCAGTGTATGGATGGTTCCAGCTATCTGGAGTGCAAAATCGTCAAAGAACAGCGAAGATTCAGAACCTTGGTTTATTGCTGTAACTTATCATCATCATTAATCCCAATGTTGAAGAGAGCATAGAAAAAGATGGTTCCCTGAGGAGCAGTCTACCCTTGTTCATGAAGAACACAGAGCGAGGTGCTTGTGCAGACCTGAAAACTGTTGATCTGACCCACTCGTTCTGATGAAGAAGAGATGGAATGGCCCACAAACAGCCAGATTATGACAGTCTCTGAGAATACCCGAGTTCCTGAATGAAGCGTTTCGTAAGACAAAAAAGATGGCTACAACAGGCTGTTTACCCGTCAAAGCGTTGGAAGTAATCGTTTCTAAATGGACTCAATGGTCCACTGTAGGATGGTACTTGTGGAAATCGCGCGTTAGCGTGGCCAAACGCTCAACAGCTTGCAGCTTCCACATGACATGACTGACAGTTATTTTTTTTTTTCCATCAATTTACGAAGGCAACGGACCAGAACTATTGGACAATAATCACTGAGACTGGTCAAATCTTTTCGGGTTTGAATCAGTGGGGCTTTCCGTGAGAAAGGCGACAGGAAACCTGTAGCCCGGTTTTCATTGTAGACTTTAAAAACAAGTGGAGACAGCTTTCAGAAGAATGTTTGAAAAAGTGATAGAGAATTTCTTCAAGGGCAGGGTCAGAATTGCAGCAAGTCTGAAGAGCTAATGTTAGTTCACAGAGAGAAGAGAATAGATTGTAGTCTTTAGCACTGTAGTAGAAAGTTTTTCAGGTCCTTTTTTTTTTTCTTTTGAATGTTTATGTTTTAAATGGCCACAGGCTTAGTGGTTCATTAACAGTTATTTTCGATGGTGAAGGCAAATAGATTGGCAACAGCTTGCTTGTCTGTAATCAGGGTGTCTGCAAAGTTGAGTTAGAGGTTAACTGACTGATGCTGTTCTTCTGTGGTTTAGGAGTTTTGACTGACACTTGTCCTTTTTTGTGATTATGTCGAAATTTTGCTCGGAAATGTTTTGCATAGGTTTGAACATTGCCCACTGATGATATGTGGTAGAGACAGCACGGAACCTGTTTCCATAGACCTTTGATTTGTTTATAGTCCAAATTACAGCGGAGTGTTTTGGTATTTGAGATTTGTTTGATTTTGTTTTGTACAATGGTGGCGTTGGGTCAGATAGTAAAAACTTTCGTCAAGGTTTACGCAGGGTCAGAACTTAGCAGAACCTCATATTCTATCATCATTAAAATGTTCACCTCCAAAAGATCCCAGTTTGCCTGATTGAAACTGAGGTGCTCCTTGTGGATCATCTTGCAACAGACACCACAAACTTCCCCACCAAAGCACATCCCGTGCATGACCAAACTTCTGCCATCTGAAACAACGCATGGGGAGTGGGGAGGGGTTGTTGTTGGTGGCGGGTGGAATACAAAAATCCACTAGGATGCTCAGGTATCCCCGGTGTTATGGACACTGGCAACGAAGGGGTATGCAAAGTCAGAACGAGAGTGATTCTAGCCGTTATCTCAGACTCCTCACGAACTGAAATCCTAAAAACGTGGACAACTCCCTGAGATGCAAGTTCGGCTGTTACTTTAGCTTTTGGGACGCTTTTCAGATCTGGACACCTTTTGATGAACTTAACAGTTTGTGAGGTGACACCTTTAACTGCTCTATCTACCACCAGGATAGTATCTGATCGGATTGACGCTTTGAGCTGCATTCCTAAAAGAACGACCCATTCCTCGATCGTTTCATAGAACTGAGGTTGCCTGCCCAACCTTGAGAAACCCTTTAGGATTGCCAATGGGATGATATCAGACAGAGGTCTGCTCTCCTCAGCTCCCTCTACTACTAGCCGCAAAAGGAATACAACCTTTCTTTACTCTAACGTCTGCCTCCGAATCTAAATGACTGCCAAGGAGATCCCGGTGCATTTCAGTTATAAAGTGGCTCGGAGAAGGAAGTAGGTTTTGTTTGAAACCAGTTGCTTCATAGTTATCCCTTCCTCCTCGTCCACCCACCATGGAGTCAGTCCCGCCGCCAGGGGGCCAAGATTTCAGTGTCGATCCCTTCCAGGTTTCCAGAGGGATATAGGGCAGAATCCAACTCTGCATCCCCTTGAAGAATCCGAAACTGAGATATCTTACAGATACTGATCTAAAACACTGTCCTGCCCCTACAGCGTTTATGTGCATACTCTCTCTCTCTCTCTCTCTCTCTCTCTCTCTCTCTCTCTCTCTCACACACACACACCACACACACACACACACACACACACACACACACACACACACACACACACACACACACACACACACACACACACACACACACACACACACACACACACACACACACACACACTATCCCTGATGTGTTTTAAGATATATATGTTAAGTTGGTTCTTATAGACTCTTAGGGGCTCTTGTGACAAACATGAAATGTGAGAGCCAACACTCTCTCTCTCTCTGTCTCTGTCTCTCTCTCTCTCTCTCTCTCTCTCTCTCTCTCTCTCTCTCTCTCTCTCTCTCTCTCTCTCTCTCTGTGTAATGTCCATAATTTTTCGGATGGGATTTTACGACAAATAAATGACTCTGAAGTCACATCACATCAGACGAGCACGCCTCGACCTCTACACCACCCCCTCCCTTTCCTCCCCTCCCCTTACTCCAGGCTCTCCCCCCCCCCCCCCCATCCCCTACCTCCCTCCGCTCACCTCCATCCAGCCTCCCCACCCCCTCCCCCCCCCCATCCATCCACACATCTCCCCATCTTTTTCATCTCTCGCTTATCCCCCCCCCCCCTCCCCTGCCTCATCCCCCAGCCTCCGTTGTCCTAACAGACTCTAAATTTACACAGTCCCGCGTTATCTATCGACTCATCCTTCTCTCTCGCTCCTCTGCCAAGCAGCCAGTGCCACGGACTTCAAAGCGTCCCCCTACTCTCCCTGTCGCCACCAAGTCTCGCTCAATCCTCCTCACCATCTGCTTGAACCCCTTCGGTCAGTCCTGTCCAATTATGGCGGCCATAAAGCCATTAGCCAATCACAGAGGAGGCCCTTTCCTCCCGGTCACGTGGGAGTTGCGCGCGTACAGCTGCCAGTGACGTAATTGGTGCCAGGGGTGGGACGGTGCTCGGCGGTCGGTCTCCGGGGGGGGGGGGGGGGGGGGGGGGGGGGGGGGGGGACTGGCTGGCTATCTTGGAGTTGTCGTAAACAGCAGGAGGGGGTGGGGGTGTGGGTGGCAGGGGGGACTTGCGGGGGGGGGGGGGGGGGGGTGACTTTTTATCGCATCCCTGGTGTTAGCCATTTTGAAGCTCCGACGTTTGGTCAGATAGGGCCGACCTGGAGAAGATTAAGACTTGCAGAGGGGGGTTGTTGTTGTCACTTGAGGATTGGCCAGGGTAGGGGAAATAAAGAGACTGAGATGAGTTGTCTGGATTTTGGAGGAGGAGGAGAGGAGAGGGAAGGAAGGGGTGGGGGAAAGGGAGAAGGATGCCAGGGGGAAGGGTGGTGGGGTGTGTCGATGTGGGGATGGATGGTGGTGTGGGAGGGGGGGGGGGGCGTGAGAGTAGGCAGTGCAAAGCGTTTGTATGTTCAGTTCGGAATCGAGAGAGGAAGAGAGAGAGAGAGAGAGAGAGAGAGAGGGTTAGCCTGACAGATATACAGCGGCAAACATTGTACATGTGATGAAGCTGCCATTCTGATTTCGAAAGTGTGATCGGAAAATCGTTCTGTTCAGTAAATTCCAAACCTGGATGTGTTAATTCCGAAATTAGGTAAGACTACCCCGAATTAAACAATTCATGTCATCGCTTACAGGAATTATACAATCGTTCTCAATCTGCACTGTGTTGACTCACTCACGCACGTATGCACGTGCCTATCTACACCACCACAGTCTAATCCT
>JADBJO010005482.1:79579-87079 GCA_016801955.1 Conus betulinus
CCAGGAAGAACGTGTCGCCGTGTACGGCGCCATGCGTTTTCTTTTTCTCTCTTTTTCTTTTCTTCCTTTCTTTCTTTCTTTCTTTCTTTCTGTCCTTGTTTCTTTGCTGCTGTTGTTGTTGTTGTCATTGTTGTTGTTGTTGTTGTTGTATATCGGATTTGATAACCCGTCCAACTGGAGTTTTCTACAGATTCTTGCCGAGGACCACCCTCTTGTTGCCGTGGGTTATTTGACGTGAGCTAAACGCTTGCTGCCCACGGAATCTTGGTTTAATGTCTTTCGCGAAAGGCTAGTTCTCAGATCGCTCATTTAAAAGGAAAATTCAGGAGGAGAAAAACAAACAAATAAACAAACAAAACAAAATAAAGATTACAGCATTCCCTGCAAGAGTCGAACAAGGAACCGTGGAATCTTACTTCGTTGGTGAGATCGTTATCCTACTTGCCAACCACCAGCTTTTTTGATTGTTTGTTTTTGTTTTGTTCTTTCTTTCTTTCTTTTCTTTTCTTTTTTTTTTTTTTTTTTCAAGAAAGTTCTTATATACACACATATACTCGTCTACTGCTAAAGGAAAAAAAAATCTGAAATCATCCGAAACCCAGTTTTCTCCGTATGCTCTGTTAAAAAAAAAAAAGTGAAAAAAAAAGACCCCGATCTCCTCTCCATCCATACTCCCCCACCGCTTCCCGATACCCCGGTTCCTCTCCCCGTCTATCCCCCTCACTCCGCTCTCGTTCCTCCTGCCCAACCCCCCCCCCCCCCCCAACCCCCCCCCCCCCCCCCCTATCCATCCATCCCCACCCCGCCCGTCCCCCATCTCTCACTCTCAGTCTGTCTGTCTGTCTGTGCCTGTGTCTGTGTCTGTGTCTGTTTTCTGTCTGTCTGTCTGTCTGTCTGTCTGTCTGTCTGTCTGTATGTCTGTCTCTCTCTCTCTCTCTTTCTCCTCAAACCTAAAATTTTGGGTTCTTGGGGGGAGAGAGAGAGAGAGAGAGAGGGAGAGAGAGAGGGGGGAGATGGAGAGAGAGGGGAAGGGGCGCACTATGACATGCCGTTTAAATCCGAAGAAGAGAAATGGGGCAATCTAATTCATCTTCAGCCAAGATATTGCACCCAACACATTTCATTACAATGCCTTCCAGGAATATGCATTCTCATGTCTCAGAGCATGTTTCAAAATCTCTGCTTCAGAGTTTTGTTTTTGTTTTTGTTTTTGCTTGTTTGTTTTTTAGGGTTTTTTTTGGGGGGGTGGGGGGGGGGTGGGAGGGGTGGGGTGGGGGAGGGGGAGCAGAAGCTCTCCTGGCTCCGATGCTACTGAAACATAATAAACAAACAGTCCTGGCCTGAACCTTACATACTCAGTCAATCTAATCCTCGTTAAACATGCAAGCATTACATCCACTACACGTAACAGAAGACATCTATGTTACAGTGCTGATGGTACTAAACAGTACAGTAAGGACCATCGGCTCGGAGATTCTGACAAGCAGTTTGCCCCTGCAACACAATAATATTTCGATGTACAGTGAGAACCTTTAAGGTAAATCCTAAACCTCCCTCACGTAAAGAAGCTCACTAAAGTGCATTTCTTTCTGTGAGCAGATGGTCTTCTCTTGGCGTCTACCACGGAGAGGTTTTCGCCACTGATCCAGAATATTAAGTCCCACCATATTTGACTTCAACATCATTCTGCATGTCCACTGTACAACACGTAAGGTGCTATGAGTAAGTTGACAGACAATGCATTTACTTTACACACACACACACACACACACACACACACACACACACACACACACACACACACACATACACAACACACACACACACACACACACACACACACACACACACACACACACACACACACACACACACACACACAGCGCGCATACACAAACACCACATACACACACACACACACACACACACACACACACACACACACACACACACACACACACACACACACACACTCTCACACACACACACACACAACACACACCACACACACACACACACACACACACTCACACAGACACACCCCACACCCACACACACACATACACACACACGACACACACACCACACACACACACCACACACACACAACACACACGAGGATAGAGAGAGAGAGAGAGAGAGAGAGAGAGGAGAGAGAGAGAGGAGAGAGAGAGATCGTCGAAAATTTAGGAAAATGAAAAAGCCAGCTTGCATTCTTTTTTAGTTCTCTCTCTCTCTCTCTCTCTCTCTCCTCTCTCTCTCTCTCTCTCTCTCTCTCTCTCTCTCTCTCTCTCTCTCTCTCTCTCTCGATATGTAGATAGAAAAATTTACAACAACACAAACAGACACATAATTATACTGGTGGATAGATAGATATAGATAGATAGATAGATAGATAGATAGACCCCTCAAAAATCAACTAAAGATTTTTTCCAGCTTCACACGAAGACATGTGAACATATTCGGCCAATATAAATCTTTTCACAGACAGACAGAATAAGAATTGTGCCCATTTCAGTCACAGTAGGATGCGGATTTGAGCTGAAACCTGCTCTGCAACTTCTTCTTTGCCTGTTAACACCCCTACCCAAATTTCGCCACCCCACTACCGTCCCTCACCTACCCCTCCCCCCCGCCCCCTCCCTACCCCTTTCCCTTTTTGAGAAAGTTCCAGAGCTAACTCTGTGTGTGTGTGTGTGTGTGTGTGTGTGTGTGTGTGTGTGTGTGTGTGTGTGTGTGTGTGCACGCGTGCGCGTGCCTGTTGTGTGTGTGTGTGTGGGGGGGGGGGGGGAGGGGGTGATGCGTGTGTCTGTGTGTGTGTGTGTGTGTGCATGTGTGTGTGTGTGTGTGTGTGTGTGTGTGTGTGTGTGTGTGTGTGTGTGTGTGTGTGTGTGTGTGTGTGTGTGTGTGAATGTGTTTGTGTGCGTGCGTATGTTGGGTTTTTTTTTTTCGTTTGTTTTTTTTTAATCCTTAGCAACGTTTGAGTTTTTTTTTTTTTTTCTTTTCCTAGTTATACTTCCTGCTTTCAGTTTCACGATTCCGCTTGTGGTTTCATGCCATAGTGTTTTAGTTCATAATAGCGTCAACAAGATGCGATCTGAATTGACGTCATGACCTACGTCATACGCGATTATTCTCCGTTTGGGGATTTCCAGGTATACTTTTCAAACCTAACCCCCATGCACGATCGGGCCGTAGATAATGGTGCATATTTCAACCGTCAGGTCACTCAGAAAGCCATTTCAACACGCAACATAGGTCATATTCCTTCTTCTTCTTATTCTTCTTTTTCTTCTTCGCCTTTTGTTTTTTTTTTTTACAGGGTGGGTGGAGGGAGGAAAGGAAGGGAGATTTATTCTCTATGCCGCTTCATGGTCCAACCTGACGGTTTAACAACAATATGCTAATACACAGCATTGGAAATGTGTGGCAAACGGTGGTAGGCTCATGGTCACCATCCATGTGGTATTGATTGGCCGATTACACTTTCACAATGAGAGAGAGAGAGAGAGACAGACAGACAGACAGAGAGAGAGAGAGGGGAGAGAGAGAGAGATTTTTTTTTTTAAATTGATGAAGGGGACAGACAGGCAGATAGATGAATTATTTGACTGACAGACAGATAGGCAGATAGATAAATAGATTGATGGATGCCAGCATGCATAGTACACATGTTATACATGCATACATTCATACATAAGTACATACATACAGATATACATAGAGTGGTAGCTAGATAGATAGATAAAGAGAGAGATAACCAGTTGGCCAGATAACCAGACAGACAGCCAAACAGATCGAGAGAGAGAGAGAGAGAGAGAGAGAGAGAGAGAGAGAGAGAGAATGAGAGAGAGATTTGTGTGTGTGCGTGAGAGAGAGAGAGAGAGAGAGAGAGAGAGAGAGAGAGAGAGAGAGAGAGATGAGAGAAGAGATATGTGTGTGTGCGTGAGAGAGGAGAGAGAGCGAGAGAGAGAGAGAGCGCGAGAGAGAGAGAGAGAGGATAGGCTGCCCATGTGAGGAATATGGATGGAGGGTGGGGGAAGAACTCAGGCAGTGTTCTCTTTGGGAATGTTTCTGTCTTTAGTACTATGTCAAACTTCCTCTCCACCCTCTTTCTTTGCAATGGCG
The DNA here is from genome assembly GCA_016801955.1 of Conus betulinus. Classification (NCBI taxonomy): domain Eukaryota; kingdom Metazoa; phylum Mollusca; class Gastropoda; order Neogastropoda; family Conidae; genus Conus; species Conus betulinus. The sequence goes on from JADBJO010005482.1 coordinate 83,708, forward strand.
GAAGGAGCATCGTTCCAGCACCACACACTGAGAGAAAGTCTAATTTTACTCGGGACTATTAAAATTACTCAAGAATAGTCGGGTTTAATTCACTTTAGGTTTACGTGCTTGTAAGCGTTTTGCGAATTCAAACATGAAATGATGCATGACCGTCAAATAGACAGGCACAAGTAAAGCACTATTTCACACACAAAACTTTATTTCTGCATACAAGATTAAGATATGCAAATCATTCATAATGTCCATGAAATCGCTCTGTTTCTGTTGGGGCTGGCCTTTTCCCCATTTCATCTCATCACAAAGCAAGGGAAGATTTTGTTGATTTTTGAGCTGGAGTCCAGTGCATACATACACAAGAACCTGGCTTCCATTGGAGTTGCCCAAGGAGAGGAGAGGCGTACTCGTCTCTCTTTCCTGTTCGTTAACGTCACCCCTAAATGCAGACCTGCTGGTCAGTCGGATGTCCACGTGGCCGCATAGTAGCATGGATTCTTGATCCTGTGCCGGACCAGTTGTCGTCACAGGGTCCCAGGGGTTTGTTTCTTCGGGGTCACTCAGTGAAACTGGACTCAGGATTTCAGAGAAGGAGAAGAGAACAGACATTCCCCTCTCTGGCATGCATCGATCTTGAGTCTTGCACGCTGAAATTGACTGTGTTCAGTATTACGGTCTACAGCGGGTCAGTGAATGTTAGGGCTTGATCTCTCCTTTTAGACAGTCCAGCTAATCAATCGTGTTTCTGATGGCTGTCTGATTGACAGCCTGTCACAGGAAGATGACGGCTAATGGAAATTATCATGGGAATGGGAGAAGGGCGAGGGAGGAGTGTGTGTGTGTGGGGGGGGGGGGGGGGGGGGAGGGGGGTACTCATCTGGAAGGAGACAAACACTTCTCAACGCATGCAGTGTGACATCACACAGTTTCGATCCAAGACGAAAATCTTTCAGATGTTGGTGGTTTTCAGCCTTTAATTAATGTTAAAACACGAAGCTATGTCGTCTTCAAATGCGTCACGCGTACAGACAGGCACTGCAATAAAACATCCGACCAGTTCACGGATTCATGAAACAGACTGAAAGATGGAGAAGTGAACTTTATGGCAACCGTATGCAGGATGCTAAACCGAACAGGGAACAGGAGAGGAGTGGTGTCGGCTTCTTATTGTAGTGGGGTGTGTGGTTAAAAAAAAAAAAAAAAAAAAAAAAAAAAAAAGAAAAAAAACTACTTGGGCCCTTCACGAGCATCACGTCACTGTCAGTGGCAACACAGAACAAAGTCAGACAGACAGACGTAGGGATGGGAATGAGGGGAAAGGGGGGTGGGGGGGGGGGGGGCCGTAAACTGATCATGATAATGCTATGGAATGAGAGAGAGAGAGAGAGAGAGAGAGAGAGAGAGACAGATGGTGGACAGACAGACAGAGAGTGAATGGTGGTGGCTGTCAACGTTACGTCACAGCACGTGCGTGTGTGTGTGAGTGTGTGTGAGTGTGTGTGTGTATGTGTGTGTGTGTGTGTGTGTGTGTGTGTGTGTGTGGGTGAGAGAGAGAGTGTGAGAGAGAGAGAGAGAGAGAGAGAGAGAGAGCTAGAGCGTTTATGTGTGTGTATGTATGTTTGTGTATGTTGTGTGTATATGTGTGTGCATGCCTGTGTGCTTGCATGCGTCTCTCTCTCTCTCTCTCTCTCTCTCTCTCTCTCTCTCTCTCTCTCTGTCTCTCTGTGTCTGTGTGTGTGTGTGTGTGTGTGTGTGTGTGTGTGTGTGTGTGTGTGTGTGTGTGTGTGTGTGTGTGTGTGTGTGTAAGCCCAAAGAAAGAGCAGGACAGATTTCCTAAACTTTATTCACCAAGGAAGTGTGTAAGACTGTATATAACGACAACAACCAGGATGTCTTCTGCACCTTCAAACAACGTCACACACGAGCCACAAAATAGCGTTCCATGAGGAAATAAGCGTGCAGTACGATGTTTCGTGCGTTTCCAGTCTGGCGTAGCTTAAAAATGCCCATTGCTCTAAATTCTGTGAGCTTTGTTGAAATGAATATTTCTTCTCCGAACATTTTTCATGTGACATAGGCCTAAAGACACTCGCAGCCCATTCCTCCCTGCGCCCTTATTTTAAAGTGTGTGTGGTGTGTGTGTGTGTGTGTGTGTGTGTGTGTGTGTGTGTGTGTGCGTACGTGCGTGCGTGCGTGTGTGCCTGTGTGCCTGCGTGCGTGTGTGTATGTGTGTGTGTGTGTGTGATGTTCACATTTGAATCAAGATACTCGTCGTGTGATTCCAAATCGACAAATCAGATTGAATTGGTTGGGACTGGACTACTTAACAAAACTTCCGTGGCCTGTTTACAACCTTATCGTTTCGCACTGCCTAAACGAATAGAAGGTGTTTTGACTGAGACCGAGGGAAGAGCGAGATGGTGTCACTGAATCAAACGAAGATAGCACAGTGGCCGACGCTTGTCAACACTTTCAACACCACCACCACCCTCCCCCCCCCCCCCCCCCCCCCCCCCTCCCCCTTCTATTACGGGCCTCAGCTATCCTGATAAGACTATGACATACGTCACAGGTGTGTGGAAGCTCGACAACCGACGCGGGAGGGGGTCGAGATGGTGGTGGTGGTGGTGGTGGTGGTGGGAGGGGGGGAGGTGATGGTGAGAGAGGGTAGGCACTGGGGGGAGGGGGGGAGGGGGGGGTGTGACATGGCGTGGGGGGGGGGAAAGGGGTCAGAGGAAGGGGGTGGAAAGGATGCATTCCATGTATTTATTTATAGAATGTGAATGACCGCATCAGTACAGTTCTCTAGAAAGAAGTGAAATGATGGGGGAGAGAAAGGCGGGGGAGGGGAGGGGGGGGGGGGGGGGGGGCAGGCATTCTGTAAGAGCTGATCGTTTGGTTTGGTTGTTTTTAGTTTTTATTCCTGATGCTTTTTTTTTTTTTTTTTTTTTTTTTTTTTTTTGAGCAAGTTGTGAATCAGAATGCTCACAGACGAGTGAGCATTTTCTAATCTGCTTTTAGGGTAACGCACTCACGTGAGGAGGGAGACAATCGTGGGTCCTTGTTGTCAGTTTTGCACAAGTCGGTGTTATTGTTTGTTTGTCTCCCTTTCCATTTCCACAAGTGGTCTGTATGCTTGTGTCTCGAATAACGCAATATAGCAAGGACCGTTCGCTATTATGATCTCAGCGCACATCAAATAACCTAGGGCAACACAAAAGTTGTGTTCTGACAAAATTCTGCAAGGAAATCAACTCAATTTGAGAAGCATGAGCAGACAAAAAAAACAAACACAAAACAAAACGATGAAGAAAACAAAGAATAAACTGTTTTTAAACTGTGGCGCCATACGCTGGCGATCCGTTCTCCCTGAACAGC
>JADBJO010005482.1:97079-99579 GCA_016801955.1 Conus betulinus
GTTTCCCTCAAGGTAAATAATGTTTTCTCTCAGGGAGAGGACAATCACGTTTTTTGTTTATTTAGTTTCAAAGTGTGAGATGACCGCAGGCGGAAACTGAAACAAACTTAAAAGAAAAATTACTGTTCCACCGAACGAAAAAGAGAGAGAAATGTCCAGACAAAACACGACGCGTTTTGACCTGTTTTGGTCTTCTTCAGGTAGAACAAAAAACATTCAAGACAATGAAAACGAAGACAAACAATCACTGTCTCTCCTCAAAATGGACGCAGAATCGAATGTTTAGTTCTCCGTTTTCATTGTGTTGAATGTTCTTTGTCCTACCTGAAGAAGACTAAAGAGGCCGAAATGCGTCGTGTTTTGTCTTGTTATTTGTCTCTTTCGTTCGGCGGGACAGTAGTTTTTGTTTTAATTTGCTTTTATTGTTTCTTCTAAGGATTTCCGCTTTCACCCCTTGTTTTCCTTTGGACAATAACTGTTTTTCCCCTGATTTCCCTACGAATGACAACTGTTTTCCTCCTTTTCCTAGGATTATAACTGTTTTTCCATTTCACCACCGGTGAAAACACTGATGACGGGAAATCCGTTATACTCGCTATGTTCCCTGTTCTAATCCCTGACTTGTGTATGCGCACCTGTATCACTGTTGTTCCTGTGCTGGAAGCTGGAAATGAGAGCAGAAAAAGCCAGTTAAAACAGTTGTGAAACTCAGGGATAACAACGATAACAGCGCTTTTCTCTGTCGTTGCTTTTTTTTTCCCTCTAAGATAATCACCGTTTTCGCCAGGAAAACAAGGAAAACAGCTGTGATGTCTGGGCGTGACAGCAATATAAATGTTTTCCCTACTATCGCTGTATTATGTCGTTATTGTGCTCGCAGATGGAGTTAATCTTATCTGCCAGCGAATGTACCGACCCTGATATAGTCTCACTCGTTTCATGTCCCTGGTTCATGTAGAGAATCTGAAGCGCTCATTCCTAAACGTCTTGTTGTTATACTAAAAGTCTTCTGTGTGTCTCCAACGCTTGCATCCACAGAGGAGGATGGATATCAGCGATAACTCGGAGAGTTCTATCTCAAGGAAGCTGATGACCAGATTTTTTTCCCCTGATAAAGTAGACTCTTGTGATGGCAGACATAGTTAAGGTGAATCTAGCCTTGACTTGCTTTTGTCGAGCGGCCCATTCTTTATCAGATGTATGGAGATATTGGAGATATTTGGAGATAGTAGATTCTTTCCATGTCCGTCCTTCAATGGTGATGTTGGCTACCTGGAATGTTACCTGGTATAGCAGACCTAGGGTGTTGCCTTCGTTTGAGCGGATTTCAGTTTTATATGTACTGACGCTATCCTGCAATTCAGCTTCGTGTCCCTCATTAGGTTAATGGTATCAGCGAAACACTGGCTGCAGAGATGATGCCTTCCATACAGCTGCTCTCTCCCTCTCCTCCTTGTCACCATCACCATCACCCTCCCCTTCTTCCATCTTACGTGGAGGGTTGGTTAAGTGGTAAAAACAATTGTCTAGAGTCGATTCCCAGAAATTAGAGCCCCTGGTTCAAATCTCACGTGGGACGATTTTTTTTTCCCGCTGTAACTCTTCACATTTGGACACTTGGACAGGAGAAGGTCAGCGAAAGGCATTTCCCCTGGACTGTTATGATGGACACTCAGTCAACATTTTGATAGACATAAAAAAAAGAATAAAGCAAACTAAGAAGAGCTGTCGAGAATGAACTTTGATATACAATGATTTTTTTTAACCGGAGAATACTGTCGTTCACCTGTCCTATGTATACTTACATTTCGAGGTGACCGCTAGAACAAGAATTTGGCGCATGTGCCCTGCTGCCTTTCCCCCCCCCAACCACCCCACCCCATCCCCCATCCCACCCCTCTCTCTCTCTCTCTCTCTCTCTCTCTCTCTCTCTCTCTCTCTCTCTCTCTCTCTCTCTCTCTCTCTCTCTCTCTCTACCGCAGACTGAAATCCGAGCTAAGCTAGGAGTGCCGTTAGTATACAGAACCCAAACCCGTCCGGCCAGTCCTGGTCCAACGAAATGTCTCATGCTATAATTGACTTTGAACGAAACATGGCACCCGGCACGACTTCTGCAGTTAACGAAATAAACAAGCAAGCACGTACACACACATACATACATATAAACACACACACACACACACACACACACACACACACACACACACACACACACACACACACACACACACACGTACATACACACATGTACATACATACATACGTACTCACATACATTTATACACACATACATATACTTGTCTGTTTTTTGTACTATATTTCAAGCTGGCGTTACGTCACGCCTTGTTATATATGTTGATTTGTAATTTGCCTCGATTTCAATAACGCTCCAGTGTATTTCTTTTTCTATTCTTTCATTCATTCATTCATTCATTCATTCATTCATTCATTCATTCATTCATTCATTCATTCATTCATTCATTCATTCATTCATTCATTC
>JADBJO010005482.1:109579-112079 GCA_016801955.1 Conus betulinus
CGCTAAGTACTACATCTCTGACCACTAAGTACTACATCTGACCGCTAAGTACTACATCTGACCGCTAAGTACTACATCTGACCGCTAAGTACTACATCTGACCGCTAAGTACTACATCTGAGTACTACATCTGACCGCTAAGTACTACATCTGACCGCTAATACTACTACATCTGACCGCTAAGTACTACTACTAAGTACTACATCTGACCGCTAGTACTACATCTGACCTAAGTACTACATCTGACCGCTAAGTACTACATCTGACCACTAAGTACTACATCTGACCACTAAGTACTACATCTGACCGCTAAGTACTACATCTGACCACTAAGTACTACATCTGACCACTAAGTACTACATCTGACGCTAAGTGACTCACATCTGACCGCTAAGTACTACATCTGACCGCTAAGTGCTACATCTGACCGCTAAGTACTAACCGCTAAGTACTACATCTGACCGCTAAGTACTACTCTGACCGCTAAGTGCTACATCTGACCGCTAAAGTGCTACTATCTCTGACCGCTAAGTGCTACATCTGACCGCTAAGTGCTACATCTGACCGCTAAGTACTACACTCTGACCGCTAAGTGCTACATCTGACCGCTAAGTGCTACATCTGACCGCTAAGTGCTACATCTGACCGCTAAGTGCTACATCTGACCGCTAAGTACTACATCACACTAACTAAGTGCTACATCTGACCGCTAAGTACTACATCTGACCGCTAAGTACTACATCTGACCGCTAAGTACTACATCTGACCGCTAAGTACTACATCTGACCACTAAGTACTACATCTGACCGCTAAGTACTACATCTGACCGCTAAGTACTACATCTGACCGCTAAGTACTACATCTGACCGCTAAGTACTACATCTGACCGCTAAAGTACGCCCCTAAGTCTGACCGCTAAGTACTACATCTGACCGCTAAGTGCTACATCTGACCGCTAAGTGCTACATCTGACCGCTAAGTGCTACATCTGACCGCTAAGTGCTACATCTGACCGCTAAGTACTACATCTGACCGCTAAGTGCTACATCTGACCGCTAAGTGCTACATCTGACCGCTAAGTACTGCATCTGACCGCTAAGTACTACATGTGACCGCTAACGTGCTACATCTGACCGCTAACCTACGCTAAGTGCTACATCTGACGCTAAGTACTACATCTGACCGCTAAGTGCTACATCTGACCGCTAAGTGCTACATCTGACGCTAAGTGCTACATCTGACCGCTAAGTGCTACATCTGACTGCTAAGTACTAACCTGACCGCTAAGTGCTACATCTGACGCTAAGTGCTACATCTGACCGCTAAGTGCTAAACTGACCGCTAAGTGCTGCATCTGACCGCTTAAGTGCTACATCTGATCGCTAAGTACATCCGACCGCTAAGTGCTACATCCGACCACTTAGTGCTACATCTGACCGTTTAGTGCTAACCTGACCGCTAGAGCTCTACATCCGACCGCTAAGTACTACATCTGACCGCTAAGTACTACGTCTGACCGCTAAGTACTACATCTGACCGCTAAGTACTACATCTGACCGCTAAGTGCTACATCTGATTACTAAGTGCTACATCTGACCGCTAAGTACATCTGACCGCTAAGTGCTACATCTGACCGCTAAGTGCTACATCTGACCGCTAAGTACATCTGACCGCTAAGTGCTACATCTGACCGCTAAGTGCTACATCTGACCGCTAAGTGCTACATCTGACCGCTAAGTACATCTGACCGCTAAGTGCTACATCTGACCGCTAAGTGTTACATCTGACCGCTAAATGCTACATCTGACCGTTAAGTACTACATCCGACCGATAGGTGCTAACCTGACCCTTGAGTACTGTATCTGACCGCTAGTAGCACATCTGACCGCTACAACAGCTGAACGTTACCACTGACCTCTTGACTGCCACTACATCTGACCTCTAAGTACTAGTAACGTGACTGCTGCTTTCATCCGATCACGACTGCATCTGATTGCCAAGTCCTGCATTGGACCAATACTACATCTGACATTTGAAACGACTGGCTGCTACTTATGCCCCCTATGACTGCTGGTTCAGAACAATGGGCCTTGTACTTGCAGACACAAATGCTGTTAAAAAGTGTCCATCCAGAATAAACCATGACTGAGAATTCACTTGACTTGTTCCGCGAATATTCTGTTTCTGTTCATCTCTGTCTGTCTGTCTGTCTGTCTGTCTCTGTCTCTGTCTCTCTCCTCCTCTCTCTCTCTCTCCTCTCTCTCTCTCTCTCTCTCTCTCTCCTCTCTCTCTCTCTCTCTCTCTTATAACTGTCCTTCGGTCGGTTCAGTCTGTTTCTCCGTCCTTTTGTCTGTCCGTCTGTCTGTCTGTCTGTCTATGTATGTCTCTCTCTCTCTCTCTCTCTCTCTCTCTCTCTCTCTCTCTCTCTCTCACTGTGTGTGTGTGTGTGTGTGTGTGTGTGTGTGTGTGTGTGTGTGTGTGTTGTGTGTGTGTGTGTTCT
>JADBJO010005482.1:129579-137079 GCA_016801955.1 Conus betulinus
AAAAGGACCAGTTTCATTCGAATTAAGCTGGGTGGTGCCAACAATATATTTCAGATTTTAGTTTCAGTTTCATCAAGGAGGTGTCACTGCGTGCAGGCAAGTGCATTATACGCTACACCACGTCTGGTAAGTTTGGAGGCCACACTGCGCAGAAGTTACAGCTGATGGATGAACGAACTAATGACTGAGATGAAGGACGAAAGGGTCTCATGGCTACGACCTCGCAGATGTTTGACCAGCGCATTACCCCCAGCGTGGTGGTCAGACTTTGGGTCACCTATCTAACATTGTTTGCGCCAGTTTTTTCAGAGAGTGTGTGTGTGTGTGTGTGTGTGTGTGTGTGTGTGTGTGTGTGTGTGAGGCATATGCACGAGTGTGTGTGTGTGTGTGTGTGTGTGTGTGTGTGTGTGTGTGTGTGTGTGTGTGTGTATGCACAGGTGGGTGCGCACTGGCCAGTGTATGAGGGGGGGGGGGGGTGCGTGTGTGTGTGCGTGTGCATATGTATGCATGTGTGATCAGTGGGCTTGTGTGTGAGCCATGTGACTGGACAGCAGAGCAGACAGCAGCTCTCTCACTGCTGATAGGATAACCTACAGATTGCATCATGTTATGCTGATAGCATGTAGTGACTGACGCGGGCCAGCATCTCACACACACACACACACACACACACACACACACACACACACACACACATACGCACGCACGCACGCACACACACACACACACACACACGCACGCACACACACACACACACACACACACACACACACACACACACACACACACACATACGCACGCACGCACGCGCACACACACACACACACACACACACACACACACACATACGCACGCACGCGCACACATACACACACACACACACAAATACACACACACACATACGCACGCACGCACACATACACACCACACACACACACACACACACACACACACACACACACACACACACACACACACACATGTTTCGTATAGTCTGTGGAGGAGTCGACTAGCATGAAACAAAATCTTAAATGAGACAGGTGAAAGTAAATTGTAAATAACAAACAAGTAGCATAAGTCTTGCTCCCATTAGGAAATAAATGCACGCCCATCACTTCAAACGAATGCTGCTTATGACACCGAATCGCTTGGCAGAAATGTCAACACAGAGCACACAGAACAAACAAGGAGACATCCTCGAATAAAAGTTTTTCCGAGCTTGCCTATATCTGACACATCTACACAGCAACAGCGACTGGAAAAAATGAACACATATTAACATTCATTCAAGGCTGGCACAGCCTTTTTCGATCTTAAATACAGTGGATAAACACACGGACGAACAGCAACAAATACAGGTAACCTCAGTTTGACTGGGATGAAAGGAAACTATAAATGAGGAGGGGATCAGTAAACAAATGAGTCTTCATCAGACCGTCACAGGTGCGAACAGATGCAGAGGAATGACGCTGGCAATGCCTTTGATGTGTGTGAGTCCAATACAGCCATTTTGCCTTGTTTACCTAACCCAAGAGAGTGAGAGAAGGGGGCTACAGACTTTCAATCAAAGACTCGGACACAAGATACTTCTCTTTGACTAGCATACATAGATTAATAGGATTTTAAAAATGTTTTTGAATAGTATTACCGCCGGTTACACCATTGTCATCAATAGTAGCAGCAACGATAGTCGGTTCACACTTTTAAAGAATGGTGACTAACAAGGTAGATAGAAGATATCTATTTACATGGATGTCAGTGAATAAAGGTTTGTTTTCCTCAAATTCAGTCACTGTAGTACATGTTTTCATTAATTCTTTTAAAACTATTTCTTACCGGAATGCAACCATCATAAAGTTGCAAAGTATGCGTATTAATGTAATGATTGTTAGCATATTAGAAACACATGCATCATGAAAGGGAACAGACTTACCAGAACCCAGTTCAACACATGAGGTATGCACCTTGGTAACACAGGTGAAGTCGCCACCACTGGTGTACCCCTAGTCTTTGCTGAAGACCAGATCACCCAACTCCAGTTCCTGGTAGTCAGCTGTCTGCCACCTTAGTTTGAAGAGGTCGTCGGGTGTCTCCACTACACAAGGTTTCTCCCAGTCATTGACCAGGGCACCAGCACACCTCTTCTTCATTAAATGGCTCAAAGAATCTACATAACCAATCCTCACAAAAACTCTCTGTGCATCGCACTTACAGAGCTGCGCCGTCAATTTATTATCAACAAATAATTGGTTTTAACGCGAGAGAGAAACAAGGGTGACGACCTGACTGCAGATACCCCACTCCGAAACCAACGAAACTATTTCCCTCCCTCCCCACTGCTTTGGAACGTCCCCGCTCTGACGTACTATTGGTGAGCAGCCGTGCTCAGTTGGGCACGGGTAATTATAGGATTATTATGACCTCCACATGCTGGTGGCCAGGAGAGTGGCTGGTTGACAGTGAAAAGGATGTTTCATTAGAATTCGACTGAATCAATGTAAACACTCCTCATCCTCCGATCTTCCAACAGGATGTAAGAACACCTCTGGGAAATCCTTGGACAGACACTCTGTTTACTCGAGATTTTTTTTAACAATTTTTTTTTCTGTGTGTACTTTTTATTTGTCATTGGCGCTGGCCCAGAATACCAGTTTGACATTTCGTCATTTTATCTGATCACGTATATCTCCGTTCTTCTGGTGGTGAGTTTTTCACATTCGTCGTCATTTTATCTGATCACGTATATCTCCGTTCTTCTTCTGGTGGTGGTGAGTTTTTTTTCACCTGTCAGATTTAGATTCTTGCCAAACATTCTGTTTCCCCGTGCAATGTTCTCATACCCTTCCATATACCTCCTTTTTTCACCTCTTGCGTTCTTGAACGTCTTGGACGACAAGTTCAGAATGTACGGTGAATTCTGCAGACTGTCACAGTAATTTTGCTGATCGCCATAGAATTTTCCCTGGAGCTACATCAAACATGACAGTGTGAAGCACCTCAGGGCATCTGAAGTGGGACAAATTTGAGCTGGGGTCTGTGGCCATTACTAAACATTCATTCATCCAACCAGCAGATCTTCATTCAGCGGAAAATGAAGGGCTAGTCGGCAATGTTCTGTCCTGAGCCTGAAGACAGTGACTTGCTGGGCTTGGGTAAGTGATGGATCATGTCCTTGCCAAATTCAAGAGAATACGTTTCCTTTACATGGTTCTGAAGTGCTTCCACAGGAGTGACCTCTCTTCACTATAATCCAGATAGAGTGCTGTCTGTTTCTGACATCAGAAATGTGTCTTTTCATGGTCCGTGACGCCACAGGGGGGGGGGGGAAGGATCCACTGTAGTACCACTACTAACTTGGCACTAGGACCTGCAGCTCCTGTTGAACGTCTTACAGGATCTGCCTTCGATCTCATGGCTGGAAGTTCTGTGGGCAGGGAGAACAGTCAGCAGAGCATGTGCTCCAAAAATGCCCTTTGCATGAACAGCCAAGGAGAGAGGAGTGGCCAACAGAGATAGCTGTAACGACGAATCTCTATGGCAGTCTACAAGAGCTGTAGAAAACGGCATTATTCATCTCAAGGGCCGGACTGACCGTGTAGACCAAGGCGTACGCAAAGAAGAAGAAGAAACCGACAGCCTGAGAGGTCACTGCCCAGAATGCTGGCTGGCTTGTTCATCATTGGAGTGGCAGTGACAACGGCGGATCTTCGGCAAGGATTTCCGTGGAGAGTAGCCAGTGACAAACAGACTTGCTGATGGTGTTGCTGTTTGGGGGATTGGTGAACACGCCACCTGCTCATTTCATCGCCACCATTTCAGCTGAACTGTCTGTGTTGACTCGCGTCCAGGTGTGGCGGTGTAGTCTTTGACCGAGGTGAGGAGGGTGAGGGACCTATGCGCTTCAGAGAGCTCTTCCTTTGCTCCACTCAAACGGATGTAAGTCACTACAGGAGTATCCAATGACCGGTCCTCAAAGTTTTGGAGCACCGATTTCGAGCTGTTGGTTTCTTAGGCTGGTAGTGATTGTTGACATACAATTTCCTTGAACTCTCGCTCCTCTTTCTTTCTTCTTTTCTTTCCTTTTTCTTTTTACTTATTTATTTATTTATTATTTATTTATTTATTCGTTTATTTATTGAGTTATTGTTTATTATTTATTTATTTCCGTATTATTTACTTTCTTTCTTTCTTCATTCACTCATTGATTCATTCTTTTATAAAAGTTTGAAATTTTGAAAGAAGTGAAAAATTGAAATATCCGCATTCAGTCACAAGATCTTTTCTTCTCGCATGTTTTTCCCAGCCAGAGCAGGCCTGTCGTTGTTATCGTTGCAGGGAAGTGAAGGGTCTTCATGCCTGCTGTGATCGACAAGTCTCATGGCAGTGGTCCTACACTTTGGCTAGACAGTTTGTTTGTTCAGTCTCGGTAGCTGTAACTGATACTGGACATACGCTGAGTCCTGGTGAAGTGAAGCAGATCTTATGTCAATTTCTATGTTTTATTTCTCTCTCTCTCTCTCTCTCTCTCTCTCTCTCTCTCTCTCTCTCTTCTTTTTTGCTGTCCCATCTTCCACGCCTCCTCAGTGGCACTGCACCCACGCTGTTCACTACGACCCCCCCATCCACAGCCACAGCCCAGCCGGCCCGCCGCAGCCCCGGCATCCCCAGTCCACAGGGAGAAGTCAATGTCAAGCCGTCAGGAGGCAACCCGCTGGAGACACTGTGCTGCCACCGAGTCACCTCGGTGGTGTTCAGTGGCGCCTGCTCTGATCCAACGTACGCAGGACATAACCTACTAAGCCCGCTGCTGACGACAATGATTGCTTTGTTCGGAGCCGGCGTGAGCGAGCTCTTCCCCCGGTGGGCACCACCACGTCCGTCCAACGACAACCCCCATGAACGTGCCGATACTGGTGAGCCAGAGGGAATCAAACCAAGGCCACAGACGTGGAGAGGACATCAAAGCTGAGGTCACCACGAGAGCAGGGCATGAAGGGACACAGAATTTGAGGCACCTTGTTAGCTTTTCGTGTTTATCTAAGTCGTCACTTCGAACCAGCCAGTTTTTTCGTCACATACGTTTTAGTGATTGATTTACTGTATACACTACTGATACATGAATAGCCTTCTGTCACGCTTCACTTCGAGACAAGTGACAGTGTTTTGTTGATGGATGTTCTGTAATACATGATGAAGTCTTCTTCCTTTAGGGAGAGTGAGCAGCATGCGGTCTCAGTTTGGTCGTGTTGAAGGGACCATCCACTCTCTCACGTCCCAAATGAATTGAAGAATCGCCGTCTCCTGCTCTATGTGATTGTGATTGTTTGCACTGCTCCAGATCCTAAGTCGTCATCTGCGTGGAGAATGTTCGCGATGTTAATGGAAGGCTGGTCAGGGAAATCATCAATGGAGATGAAGAGAGTTCGGGGGGGGGGGGGGGGGGGGGGGGGGGGGGGACGTTTCCTGGTGGTACCCACCCTACCTTCATCAGCATGCTTGTCTTCTATAATCTTCCAGTTTCCTTGCACTGATCTGTGGGATAGATAAGATAACAATCCTCAGGTATCATCTTTCACATACGTCCTTCTGGAGGAATATGAGGAAGCCTTCTTTCCAAGCCTTTTCTTTAATTGAAGACCCTTTTTCGTTTAAAATCTCTCTTGAAAGCCTTTTTATGTCTTGGGTGAATAGCATTACTCGATCGACTGTGCTTCTGGTTTTTTCTTTCGATCCCCAAAAACAGATTGTCAGCATCTGATGTGGCCATGGTTCTGTCGGCGCCTATTGACCACGCACTCCATTACTTTTACAAAGGCAGCGTTGAAGGCCGATAGTGAAACTAGCTGGTCTTGTGCCCGTCGTTTACCTCGCTTGACACAGGTATCGTGGTAGCTTCTTCCCACTTGTTCAGAAACACCCCATACATTCCAGGACCAGCTGTCAAGCGTCCAGGAGCTTCTGTTTCGCATAATGATCAAAATGTTTGATAATCTCGTTGGTGTACACACCTTTTTCAGTGGGCTTTTCTTTCTTTTCAGCCGACTGATAGATGGAATTGCTCAGTTCTTGGACAATAGCCGTTACTGACAAATTGTGTCTTGTTCCATCGGGTTACTTCTGTATTTCCATTCTGTTTTCTCTGTTTCCTTGCCAGAGAAATCCAGGAGACCGTTTTCTTTCAAATTTATAGAGGACAATAAAACTGATCTTCCGCATTCATCTGACCCTTTTCCCTTAATAACAGTACTCTTGTGGAGGCACATGGATGGGTTGTCACTTAGAATCATGGTCAATTTCCAGAGCTGGCTAGTTCCCTTCTCCCTATTTCAGTTAGCCAGGTGTTCTTTTCTCTATAGCATGACCACCCAGTTTTAGACAACTATGTGCCTTCGGAGACAGTTGTACCTTTGTCATAATTATTCAGCATTATCAGAGGCTGCTGGACTCTTCAAAGAGTACCCTTGCTGTGGTTAAATTGGTCATGAAGGCTATGTGCGTTTTCGTTGGTTGGTTGGTTGCTTGCTTGGTTTCTCCACGAAGGCTTGTAGTTTTTTTTTTTTCTTTCGGATTTTTTTTTTCCTACTTTATGGATGCAGTTGGTGAGAAGATGGACGTTGATGTTCTTTCTCCCTGGTGAAGCTACTTAGAAAAGAAATGTGTAGGTTTTCCATCTCCCCACCCCCGCCTTAGTCAGATTTTTTTATAAAAACTTATTTTGGAATCGGTTCTGTGTTAAAGGGTGCCAGGACCAGCTAGTCCAAAAATAGAAGTCCGCCAATTAAACTGACACAGAGCAAGCTATTTGAACTATCACTACAGTTGGCTTTTTTCTTTTCTATCAAAGGTTTTCTACGTGCACAGCCTATTAAGCGGCAGAGAAATCTGTGGGTTAATTATGGCCATAACATAGATGATGATGATGAAGAAGGCGTCGGCGTTGCTTTCTGAGAGGAACTGGTCAGTGAGGTCTTCAGATTGAGGTCATCTGGCTTTTCTTTGAAAAACTCCTTAGGTGTTTTGTTTTGAAAATAATAGACGGCTGGTGCTTTGTTTTTCTTTTTTTTTCTTTCTTTGTTCCCCCCCCCCCCCCCCCCCTTCCCCTCCTCTCCCTCTCTTTCTCTCTGTGTGTGTGTGTGTGTGTGTGTGTGTGTGTGTGTGTGTGTGTGTGTGTGAGTGTAAGCGCGCGCGCACGTGTGTGTGTGTATGTGCGCACATGTGTTTGAGTGTGTGTGTTGGGGGGTGGGGGGGTGGGGGGTGGGGGTTCCTGTCTGTTCTTTGTGTTTTTCATCAGCACTTGATTTAGATGAACGGTTACTGCGAGCCGCATCGACATAGAGTTTTTTTTTTTTGTTTGCTTGTTTGTTTTGTTATTTATCCACTATGGGAATAAGACTGATATCACTGTGTCTGTCTTTTATCATTATTAGTATTATCAACATCATCGTCATCAGTCTAGTTATTTATTTATCTGTTTATTGTTGTTGTTGCTGCTGTTGTGTA
>JADBJO010005482.1:144579-159579 GCA_016801955.1 Conus betulinus
CCGAAAATTAAGACCAGGGAAACAAAACAAAGCAAAGCAAAAGGACAAGAGACAAAAAAAGGCAATGAAGAAAGGCATTTCATGCATTGCCCTCACTCCCTTCCTCGTCCCCCCCCCCCCCCCCCCCCCCCCCAAAAAAAAAAAAAAAAAAAAAAAAAAAAAACAGGGGAGGGGGGAAGGGGGGAAGGGGGGATACTAAAAAGAAAAGTTGCTCGATATTCTACACACACAGAGACAAAGACAGATACACACACACACACACACACACACACACACACACACACACACACACACACACACACACTGGTGTTAGTGTACTTCCATTAAAGACAGCTTTAACAGAATGGCGTCAGATACAAGCCATGATGAATCAATCTTTTACGGCACTTTCTTCTTCAGCTATTCACATTACCAGCAGTTGTTAGTAGACATGTAGTGATTCTGATAGTGGACTTGAGCTAGTGAAAGCAGCATAGAGATGATGCTGTAAGTAGCCGACTGAAAATAAACCGATATTTGGATAAGGAAAAAATAATGATAATGATGATAATAACAATATTAATAATAATGATAACAATAATAATAACAATAATAAATGATAATGACACTACTAAGAAATTTTGCACAATGTCAGTCAATATTTTATCAAAATTTTAATTTTACAACAGCTTTGAACATAATTCTCCAATTCGAAATAAATTCGACAAAACGATTGTTTTTTCAAACAATTGCTCAGCATAAAATATTATATAAAAGCCGTTTTGGAACGCAGTTTACGGATATACCTACATAAAAACTCTGCACGCATAAACATCAAGTTGTACTTCAGTTTTCCTGTGCTGCTTAGCTTTCTGTAGTGTTTCTGTTAGATGTTTGTTTTGTTATGCTTAATGTATCCCGACAGACGGGATAAATAAAAAAAAAAATCGCGACTGAACATGGTAATAACAAAATTCAGGACATAAACATTTAAAATACCTTTCTAAATGTATGTACAAGCAGTACCCTCACCCTATGATCGACAACATATTATATAATGTATATCCATTCAGAATTGAGAGTTACATCCTATGTAAAGGAAGTCACACACGGTTGTAGGTTAATTCTGGAGGATGGCCTTTATCACGGTTTTCGCAAAACGCCGTATGCAAAAGGTCTGTACAGACAAAGCCAGCTAAACTGCCTGCCTTTTTTTTTTTTTTTTCACTTCCCCGTTCCACAGATCTTGTCTATAAGTGTCTTAGTGGGTTGTGTTACAATGTGTACATGCGTTTTTTTTTTCTTTTCTGTATCATGGAGTACTTTATCACTTTGGACTGTGTGGTACTGCGCTGGCTCCTTTGCACTGTCTCATCCCAGCACTGTCCCCTGTTTTAAGTACCATGTTGTCTTGCATTGTTTGTAGCGGATCTCGACGATTCACAGAGTAGTGTAGCGTACTGCTGAGTTGTAAAGTGTTGGGTACTTTGGTGTAGTGCAGTGCAGTATCAACTTTGTTATATCACTACATATTTTTCCGAGGTCTGAAAAAAAAAAAAAAGACTTAGTTCTGCACACTTTTCCGAAAATAGCATCTCGCCACGATGTTGTTGTTGTTGTTGTTGTTGTTTATTTACAGGTCCAACTACTTATTCGACCGAAAATTGGTTTTCGGCTTCAATAAAAGCCTTGCTTGCCTTTGACATACAACGCACTCGTTACAGTGTGCTGTATGCCAAAGGCAAGCAGGCTTTTGATAAACTCCCCATCCAAGAGACTAGCAACCGGACAAGGACTAAAGGGGGAGTTCTTAGCATGATTCCTTGTCAAAGAAATTGATTGAAATTCACGCAGTTATGTACTAAAACATTTGGATATATTCCCGTTGTTTAGAGGCACCCCTAGTCAAATAGTTACAGTGTTTGCCTACGGAGTTGACAGTCGTAAATATGAACTATTTGTGAATGCGGATTTTGTTGTCGGTTTTAAAAAGATCAACCCTGTGGGTAAAAAGAGGGGTGGGCTCCGCTTTTCTTCATGCCATGCCCCGGACACGGTGAACCTAAAACAGTTCAATGCCCCTTCAACCGTGGGGTTTCAGCTTCTATCAACAAGTTGAATTCTGAGAAAAATAGATAATGATCGCATTAACCGTGGGAAAATATGGCGACTTGCTTTTTCCGTCGAAAAAAAAAAGTACACTCACCACCCACAATTCATTCTTGTACTAGTTGGTTTTTTTTTTTCCTTATCCTTTAAACCCCTTGTTTTTGTCTTGGATTCTTACACGTATATTACTTTCAATAATGATTGACACTCGTGTTGTTTGTACATGAGAATATTATCCTATGACTTTAACGTCTCTTTCTAAAAAGCTGGGCGTAAAACTTTTGAAGGCTTTCTTGCAGTGTTCATGCGAAATGGTTTTCAAATGGAAACTGAACCCTCATATCAAGAAGGCGGGAGGGAGGAAGAGGGGGAGGTAATGGAGTCCCAGAACCAAATTCCTAACCTTGCTGGGACGAGGTGCCTGATTCTTCTCATGACGGGAAGTGGCCAGGAGAAGATAATCTGAAACCGAGGCATTACTCGGTGAACATGGAAATAGTTTTACCAAAGCAAAACCTGTGCGTGTGCGATAACTGAAGAGCTCGTCGTCCAATCGAACGCTGATTCCACACCCTTTGCAAGCGCTTTTTTTTTTTCTTTTTCATTTCTTTTTTCTATTTCCTTCAATATTCCTGGCCTGTATAAGTTCTTAGGGTCGAAGCCCCATACTTCTACACTGTCCTTCCTTCGTTTCATTCGTCTGGTGGTGTGGTAGCCCCCAATTCGTCTCTCTCTTGCTACAACATCAACTCTGTGTTACATTAAGAAAAAGACTTATAAATACAAAAATGAATCACTTCTTCAGAATTATTGTTTTCATAAAAAAAAGCTTAGTGAAATTTGATCACGAGCCATTCGAGATAATATAGCTAACAACTAGACAGATAGAACCGAAAAAAAAAAAAAAAACATGTATGGTTCGAAAAAAAGACAATGAAATACAAAGTAAAATAACATAAAACAGAACAAGAAGGAGAAGAAGTAGAAGAAGAAGAAAAATAACGACAAACACCAAAACACAGATGGGCAGTATGTTACAAAACTCCCTTCAAACGTGATTAAAACTGGCGTTATGTTTCTAAATATACACATAATACTGCACAAGAAAATAGGCAAAAAACAAACACAAAGTTTTGTTTCTGTTTGAATATATTTCGTATTTCTGAAGAAAAAAAAAAACATCATAGGAAATAAATTACACAAGAAATAATTCTAAACGCAGATACTGTCTTCAAGTTCTAGACTGTTACAGTGTATCCGCGCATCTTGATCAGGCCACTGAGCTACACGGACATCAAGGGATGAGGTTCAACCCAGTGACACTGCTGTGTGTTTCTATTTTGCACATTATTTATTCTTCTGGTGGGATTTCTACCCCCCCCCCCCCCCCCCCCAAAAATCCCTTTGATAGTGAATCGCCTACTAGCAAAAACAGTTAATACTGGTCTGTCACTTGTGTGTCGGTTCATGAAACATTCAAAACAACCATCACATGATCATACGTGATTTCTGTAGTGAATTTTGCTTACAGTGCATGAAATGCAAGGAGATGAAGGAAAAGAAGGAGGAGGCGGAGGAGAAGGAAAAGAAGGTCTAGGAAAAGAAGAATTGAAGAGAAGGAAAAGAAGTTCCAGGAAAAGAACTGAAGAAGTGTAAGTTTTTTATGCTCAGACAAAAACAAGAAAAAAAGGAAAGCGGAAGAGGAAAAACAAAGATCGAACGGAAGAAAAAACAAAAACAAAAAAGACAAAAACGAAGAACAATGACAAAGATGGCTAGGAGTGTCACGAGTCAAACAGACAAAACAAAAAAAAAATGTTAGTTTTATTATCTCTCCATCTAACTGCTTTTCAGATACAAATTAGATCCTTCATCATCAGATGCAATACACAGACATTAGAATAGGTGACAATAACCATATAACAGCAAATACCAACAATAGCAGTGATATCAACAATAATACTATTAACAACAAGAAAAACTGTACAAACAGTAAGACTTGCAGCGTTGGTCTGACACTTCTTTCTCAAATAGACTGAGTGGGGCCTGCCAGAGAGAGAGAGAGAGAGAGAGAGAGAGAGAGAGAGAGAGAGAGAGAGAGAGAGAGAGAGCGAGAGAGAGAGAGAGAGAGAGAGAGAGAGCGAGAGAGAGAGAGAGGAGAGAGAGGAGCATTTTTCTCCGAGAGAGAGAGAGAGAGCATTTCTCAGAGAGAGGAGGAGAGAGAGAGCACATTTTCTCCGAGAGAGAGACAGAGCACATTTTCTCAGAGGAGAGAGAGAGAGAGAGAGAGGAGGAGAGAGAGAGAGAGAGAGAGAGAGAGAGAGAGAGCGAAAGAGATAGAGAAAGAGAGGAAGAGAGAGACACATTTTCTCCGGAGAGAGAGAGAGAGAGAGAGAGAGAGAGAGAGAGAGACAGACAGACAGAGACAGACAGAGAGAGGGGGGAGGGATATTCTCTGAAAAGAGAGAGAGAGAGAGAGAGAGAGAGAGAGAGAGAGAGAGAGAGAGAGAGAGACACAGACAGGACAGACAGACAGCTAGACAGACAGACAGATAGACAGAGATTTTCGTAAACACACACACACACACACACACACACACACACACACACACACACACACACACAAGCTACATGTAGAGTTGCCCTTGAGCTTGTTCTTTGTTCCAGAATGTGTGATTCAAACAGTTTAGCGAAACAAAAACTTGCACTACAAAAACACACCGACAACACAACCACAAAAGACTGCATTCTTCTTTAAGAAAAAAAAAAAAACGATAAAAAAGCATTGTTAACCTAAAGTTCTTGTGTTATTAACCTCGCAATCCTTAAGCTAAACAGACCTTTTCTTTCTGTCTGTCTTTCTTTTTCTTGTCGTAAGAGAGCAGGGATTTTTCTTTTCTTTTTTTTTCTTTTTTTTTTTTTAACTGTGAGACAGTCTCACGATTTTCTTCCTAGTTCACCACCTTCCGCCTCCCCCCCCCACCACCCGCCCCTACTTTTTTTTTTCCTCCTAGAGCAAGCTGTCAGCAGTATCGGGCGGCAGACTGAAGATGACATCATAAAATGTCAACCAATCAGATTCCGTTTCCCAAAGTACTGGGGCCAAAAAGAATTAGCCCGTGTGCTTCTCAATTTTGATGGTACATTGAAAAACGAGCAGACGAGAGCAAGTACGTAAAGCGAAGATCTTTCCTATCATCGGACTTCCTGAAAGTCAACACAAAATCTATCTCGTCTGCATCAAACGGTATGATACTTAAGAAATGGAAAGAAGATGGAACGGACGGTAACCGCTCTGTTCCCTCTCATAATTTTTCGGTCTATCCATCTGTCCAAGCAAGACTATCCCACCAGTTGAGTATATGTGAACTTCCTCGTGATTGGCCAACAGTTCCTATGCCCCTCGTCAGATGCTGCTCAAGTTGCCTACCGCGATCTAGTTCAGAAACAGAAGCGACGAGTTACCGTTCTTGGGACATTGTTCCATATTCAACTCCTTATCTTGATTCCGTCCGGTTTCCAACGTGTGTTTATGTGGAGTCCGTCCGAGGCCATCTACAGTAGGGTAGGAAGGAGAAGCCAATCCAGAAGACAGAGGGGAAGGGGCAGGGAAAGGACCAGTCTACAGATTGAACACACAAACACAACACACACACAAAAACACACACACACAAGGCCCATGTAGCGTGGCCCTTGAGCGTGTTCGTTTGTACCAGTGAAGGTGTGATGCAAAAAGGTTAGGAAAAAAAAACTCTCGCAATACAAAATCCACACCGAAAACACAACCAACAAAAGACTAAACCACGTGCTTTCAAGAAAAAAAAAAAAAAAAATAAAAAAACGCATTGTTAAATGAAAGTTCTTGTGTTATTAACAAGTCGCAAACCTTAAGCAGAAAAAAACATGACTTTGGTCTTTATGTCTGTCTTTCTGTTTCTTGTCGTAAGGAGAGCAGGGATTTTTTCTTTTCTTTTTTTTTTTCTTTTTTTGCTTTTAACTGTGAGACAGTCTCACGATTTTCCCTAGTTTCCTAGTTCCGCCTCCCCCCACCACCCGCCCCCTTAATCCGCTGTCAAGGTATTAGGGCGGCACAAGACACACTGAGAAGGTGAAAATCCTTTTTTCTTAGATCAAGCTGTCAGCAAATCAATCGGGTTTCAAAAGACTGACACATAAAATGTCCGACAAAAAGATTCCGTTCCCAAAGTACTGGGACAAAAAGAATTAGTGTGTGCTTTCAACTTTTGGTACATTGAAATACGAGCAGCGAGAGCAAGTACGTAAAGCGAAGATCTTTCACCTAATCTGGCCTCTCATGAAAGTCAACACCCAAAAATCTCATCTCGCTGCAGGCAAACAGGTATATGATACTGAAGAAATGGAAAAGAAGATGATACGGACGGTAACAGCTATGGTCCCTCTCATAAATTTTCGGTCACTCCATCTGTCCAAGCAAGACTATCAAAAAACAAAACAGAACATATGTGAAAAACGAAAAACAAACAAACCACATCGTGGATTGGCCAACACGTATCCTATGCACCTCGTAAGATGCTTCAAAAAGTCTGCCTCCACCGACATATAGTTCAGAAACAGAAGCGAAGAGTAACCCAGGGAACGGACAACCGGTCTCATGAAACCAAGCTTGGGAAAATTGTTCCATATCAACGTACCTAGTCAAAACGTCGGTTTCCATGTGGTATCCAAAAAAAGCCGTACGGGAAAATCTAACAAAGGAAAATGAAAAAAAAAAAAAAAAAAATCTGAAAAGAGCAAAACTGGAAGCTGCGAACAAATGCGAAGTGGCGCACAAATTATTTCAAGTACATTTAGGATCTGAATGTGGGCGGCGGAAAACTAAGGGAAGCCACTCAAACAAACATCGGAAAACGCCTAAAGGCCTAAGCACCAGTACTGCCCGGTGCAAACTGATCTTTGGTTTCGTCCGGCCGGAATCACTGCGTGAGGCCTAGTCCATCCACACACACGATCCACAACATCGGCCACAACAATGAGACCCCAACACGGCTCAGCTACAAGGTGGGAGAACCTCCACAGCTCACGGCATGGCTGACGGTGGTGAACAAGATGGCAGATTCACGTGTGAACATCACTGCATCGTATTTACGCGGATGGAAACTTTATGTTCTGGCTGAGGGCGCATGGGCTGGTTGGACCCTTCGCCGCTGTAGGGTCTGCGGGTGTTCTGATTCTTGGATACAAGACGGACGAAGTGATGGTTTTGAGGTATTCATTGTAACCATTGTTGTCATCCATCTCTGTTCCATGCTAGAGTGTTTCTTCCTTTTTTTTTTTAAGCTTGACAGATTTGGTTGTGTTTGTTCACCTGATATCGTTTCCACGTCGCAGTCGGATGAATAAAATTCCGAGCCTGACCTCCGACCCCGACTGAACAGTTTGTAGACACAGCTAGCACAGACTCACAAATCCCAGATTTTCATGACAAGCAACAGACAGAAAACAAAACAGAACAAAACAACGAGAAAAAAAACAACAACAACAACAACGGTTCTACGTCGTGAAGGGTAATTGTGAGCAAATGCGCAGGGACATAGGGGCAAGAATGTCAGGGGGCAATAACCCAGGGGAACGTTCCGTCTCTGAAACAATGTACGAGGTACGCAATGATAATGCATTGATTGGCTTGTGGAGAAATCTAAAAAAAAAAAAAAAAAAAAAAAAAAAAAAAAAAAAAAGAAGAACCAAAAATAACACCACACACACACACACACCACACACAACACACACACACCACTTGAGTGCAGGTAGGTGAGCTGAGCGCAAGGCTGAAATTCAAGCCTACCCCTCCCCCGGCTTAGCAAGTGTGATCCAAAGCATCATCGTCATCATCATCATCATCATCAAGTCATTATCCCTGAGTGTACTGTCAACAACTGCCCATGGTAGCATTGACCACCGTCTGTCACCACCCACCACATGGTACAACTGACACGTTCATGTGACACAGAAAAAAAAAGATGAGTTAAAAAAAAAAAAAGATAAAAAAAGAAGAGTCGAACTGGTGATGAAGAAGATGGCGCCATTACTGCCAGTCACTATCAACAACGGTCATCAAAGAACAGCCTGAGGTCACGATGGAAGAGAAAGAAGGGTCACAACTCTGTACCTTGATAGATGATCTGTTACACCATGCCAAACGGCCTTTCTGCTCCGTGACTGTACACTTACAGGATGATGTGCGGTCATGCGGAACAACCCTCCTCCCCCTTCCAGCTTCTCCCCCCTCCGCTGCTCCTCCTTCCGATCCCCTTTTCCCCCCCCCCCCCGCCCTTTTTCCCCTTTCACAACAATCACAACAACTTCACAAAATTCTCTTCCTCTCCCTTCACCGCCTCCTCCTCCTCCTCCTCCTCCTCCCGTCCCTCCCTTCCTCTCCTCCTCCTCCTCCACTAGTGCGACCACCAAGCGTACCATTTATGCTGAAATGAGAAACTGTATGAATAATGGTAGAAAGCAAGCGAACGACGCCAACAACAACTACAACAAGAACAGCAGCAACAGCAACAACAAAACCTCTTCACGAAGAACCAGACACCCATACACAAAAAATCCAATACAGAGAAATGTTGGAGGCACCAATCCTCTGACTGCGCCAGCATCAGGATGGTTTACCTGGTGGTCCTCTGGGTTCCACGCGGCATGCAGGGATTGATTCATGAGATATGCTCTGGGTTACCTGCCCCTGCTGCTGTGCCTGCAACTCATCCTTGGGCTCACGGAGTCATCAACCAAACAGCAGATGTCACTTCGATTTTTTTACCGCCATGACTGTGACCATGTGTCTCATTAACAGCTTAACATGTCCGACGATGAGGAAGGCTGTTGCATTTCATACCGTGCTGAAGAAGGCTGTTCAATTTCATGTTTCTCTATCATGTCAGGTCACAGTTGTGGCCAGGGTTTTTTTTTTTTCCTTTTTTTTTTTTTTTTTTTTTTTGCACGACTACGATAACGTATCATCTGCAAAAAGTTTCGTTTCTCTTTTCTGTGTGACAGGACAAGAGAAAGCAACAATATCAACAACAAAGATGAGAAATAGGGATCGTTACAACCACCAATTTATACTATTAAGCAATAATAACCATAATCAAAATCATAAACTGTTATGGTCATCAACGTCTTATTATTATTTTTTTTATTATTAGCATTATTTTTATTATCAAATAATAGAATTATTGATAGAAGGAACCTCAGACCACTGGAGCAGTTTCTTTTTAGACTTATTAATATGGGGGAACTCAGATAATAAAACAAATATACTGAAATATAACAAGAAATGGTTAAACAAACATGAAGCATCAAACTAGACATAACTTCTAGCATGCTATGAAAGCATTGTGGATAGAGGTTCACTGCAATCGTTATTAAGATCTTATGGGGCGGTCCCTGGGAGTAATGTGACGACAGAAACCTGGTATCATTTTTAAAAAAAAAAAACATGGACAGAGTTTATGACATCTGTTATAATTTGCTTAAAACGAAAAAAAAAAAAAAATCAGCTTGAAAGTATGAAATGTCTGGCGGTATTGTAGCCTGTTTCTCAGGTGTGTTCATCAACAAGAGAACTTCACCAGGATTGCCTTGGCTGTGTCCTGTAGTTCATTTTGTGAACCATTCTTTAACTGCCACTCTTGTGTGGGATTCCAACTGTTTCTGCTAAACACACACACACAACACACACAACACCCACACACACACACTCACACTCACACACACACACACACACACACACACACACACATGCACACTCACAAGCCTCCCATCCTGTGAACCAACTCCATGCTGCTCCACCACACTCTCCCCGTTCTACATACTGGACATTATAGATGCAAAATTGTAAGCAGAAAAACAAACAATATTCAATTAAATGAATACACTGATACTATAATAATTCATAACTTAAACAATGACAAAACATCATTCCAAACAAAACACGTTACATGATACCAAATTTGATAAGTTAAAAAATACATTTTTTTTTTTTTACTTAAAAAAAAAAGCACGAGAAACAAAATAAATTACATGGGGAAGGAAAAACCCTCTTAAACTAGATTATTTCTGAAAAATTGCCATAACACGACTAAGTTCTCCTATTTTGCACTCCCCAAACACATCAATCAAAAAGGGACAAGGTCATGTGTTTATAGCTCCGCTGAGGCTGACAAAGACAGTAAACCAAAGAAAAAGAAGACTTTTCCCCCTAAAAGAACGAAAGAAAAAGAAAAAAGAGTCGCTTTTTTTTTTTTTGACAAAGCACCACAGTGCTACTTATACCCACTGTAATAAACCTATAATAAAAACAAAATTGCCACAGGACGCAAACAAAAGCACTAAAACTGTACCCAAACATGTTCAAGCCTAACGTCACAAAAATATATATCAATCACCCACACACCACCACCACCACCACCACCAAACCACCCTCCCCAGTCTTACTCCTCTATTTTCGCACCAGAATGTAAAGCAAAATAAATACCCTCAACCCACCCATCCCCTCTTACAATAAAAAAGCAAAAAAAAAAAAAAAGAAAAAAAAGAAGAAAAGAAAAGAAAAAGCAAGCACAACAACAAACAGTTGGCAAATAAATCCAGCTGCTGCTGCTGCTGCTGCTGCTGCAGCTTCTAAGCCCTGATGTGTTTGGTGATGCTGCTTTGCATTAATGTGGGCCCATAAGTCGTCTCTTTAAGCCTTGCCTGCCATGTTGGGGGATTAGCCTCTGTCCGTCTGCTCTGCACCTGCTATTTCTTCAGTATAATCTTCCCCCTCTCACCCAATCCCCCTCCCCCCCCCCCCTCCCCCCCCCCTCAAAAAAAAAAATACACACCTGCACCCAATGCGCCCTTGTAGCCTATTCCAGCCCGCAGCTCATCAAGCTACTTTTTGTTTGATATTGAGTTCCAAGGCAGGCGTTGCATGTACTTTGCAGCTTTCTGTTTGTTGGAGTAATAAAAGAACTATCAACAGTAAAAACAACAAGAAGCAAAGCGTTAAAGGCCATTCTTTTCACTGCTGAAAGATGACAGTACTGTTTATTTATTTATATGCTCAAGAACAGAGAAAAAAAACAATCTGAAGGAACACACCAATACAAATCCGATTTGACCTCTATGGGAAATATCAGTATTTCTCTTTTCTTTCTAATGCCGTGAGAAGGTCGGTTTTTTGTGTATTCATTATTATCATTATTCTCATTTAATATGTTATTATTATTATGCTCATGAAATTAATATAAAAACCCTAATCAGCGTCAAAATGGTGAAACAACCACTTGTAGACATGACTGTCATTGATAACACACAAGCTAAGTTGTTTTTATTATGGCTCACAAGACTTTCACTTATCTTCCAAATCTAATATCAGAACAAGACTAATATCAATGTTAATTTCAACACACACAAAAAAACAACATAACTCACTCACACACCCACACACACACACACACACACACACACACACACACACTAAATGAGCTAACAAAAATGTTCAAATCCTACACATTAACATTAACAAAAAAAAAGCCACAAGGAATTATTAAGTCCTTGCAGACGCCTGAGCAATGTAGCATGCATACATCTCTGTTTGTCTTTTTTTTTTGCCATTTATATTGAGAGACTGGTGACCTATGCCCCAGGGAATGGTGCTGACCTCCAACAAACGCCATAAACATCAGCTACAACAATCCTTCGCCGCCAATCCCTAGCCGCCTAAATACACAAAGGTCATCATCATCATCATCATCATCATCATCATCACCACTGCAACCAGCAACACAAAATGCCTTGGCGGTCACAAAATAAAAAAAAAGAATAAAAAGAAACGGTTCTACAGTCAGCATGATGAGTTCAAAACTCCTAAACGTCCCTGATAAGTAGATAGATCATAATTTCAAGTTAAGCCAAACTTCCCCTGCACTTTTTTGAGCATTCTCTATTATTCCTTTTGGAGAATATCACATGGAACTGCACACACACACACACACACACACACACACACACACACACACACACACGCTGAAGACACACACGCATGCACCACACACACACACACACACACACACACACAAGCACACAACCAGGAGAACACGTACACACACACACACACACACACACACACACACACACACACACACACACCAGGAGAACACGTGCTTGGTCTGGACTTGATGTTGTGATGACTTGATTTCAAACTGGTTTGGCTTGGGTCACAGACCACAAGACACTCACCCCCCTGCGCAGCAGCAGTAGTTACATTTGTCCTGATGTGCGTGATAATCCAAAACGTTGTGGACTGAGAGAGAGAGAGAGAGAGAGAGGAGAGAGAGAGAGAGAGAAGAAAGTGAGAGAGAAAAGAAAAAAATACGAAAAGGCAAGTTTGGCCTAGCAGATATGTAATGCTCCAACAACAACAGTAACAAAGAAAATGTTTCTTCCTGAAGATGAATTGTCAAGAATGCTGTTACAAATCAACCCCTCCTTTTTTAACAAAAAAAAAAAAGAAAAAAGGTGTGTATGTTCTCTCCAAAAACATGAGAAACATCGTCAAAGAGGATACATACTGCTTTTTTTTTTTCTTTTTTGCCTGCTGCTGTGACAGCTGAATGATCTGTATGTCATCATCAAGTGTTGATTTCATTCTCCGTTCTTGACCCGTACAACTTCATGTATCCTGGGCTGATCCTGAGGTATTAAGTGTGAGCTGCCCACGAACGATGTGGGAAACAGTTGTAAAAGAAATGCCGACTTCCAGACGAGGAGGGAAGGAAGGTCCGTTCGCACAACACTGAACCTGGAGAAGCCGGTTGCACTCCGTTTTGTACCAGCCTCTCCCGAGAGGTGGTCCACTTCTCTCCACACTTTCGCTGGACATGCACTGATATCTTGAACACGACAGGAGACACGCTGGCAGTCTGTATGAATCGACGCTGGACAGGATCCAACACACTGAGCTCCATAGTTTCTTTTTTCCACCGACGAATCGAAATGCCGCTTGTCCTCTGCATCCACCTATATCCACCAGGAACACTCAAACATTTGCACACGGCGCAAAACAGGTCTATTCAAACAAGGCAACACTGTCCTCCGCAACCAATGACTTACGAAATGCCAGCGCGTGTCACGTTGGTGTATCTCCCTTCCACAACGCACGCCACAACCTGTCCCAAACCCTCCTCCCGTTGCTCCGCCATACGCGCGTACAGATAAAGAGCTTTAGCACACAGGAGGGGGATACAGAGCACTGCCGGACCCTCACTGGCATGATCAATGAGGTGAATGGAAAAATAATACATCCTTGACAATGACGATGGAGCGAGCGGCAGTCCACCTAGGCATCCTTCATAAGGTTTGGGGTCTTCAACACGTCCTAAGGGACGAAGGAGACGCCCCCTCCCCCTTCCCTTAGAAACCAAACTTCAAGGAACAGCCCCTTTTCACACGGTGCCTTTCTCTGGCGTGCTTCAAGGAACTAGGATGACAGTGTGTCTGACACCTAAGCGATGGAACACGGTTTTTCTCGCACCGATCAGTGATTCAGAAGGCAGAACTCGAGGGGTATTTCTTCAACAAGGCAGACCAACACGCGGCCTAACCCCAACATTTTTTTTTTTTCTGAAGGCTACATCAAAGTCTTCACTCTGGCGCTGTAATCACCACTGACTTTGTCCAGGTCTACTGTTCCAGACGAATTCGTCACCATTTCCGACAGCGACAGAATCCAGATCGCCACAACGCCATCGCCCAGCAAAACGGGCTCCGCGAAGCAAAACCGCTCTCTTGCCCTTCACCGAGGCAACGTAAGTCAAGATAGTGGGGGGAGGGCGTGTCTAGCACCCCTCTGGAGGTAGAATGAACATCTCCTTCATCAAGGCCGGCAAGGACGAGCCCACTTTCTGAAGGTCCACCAGGAGGGAGGAGTGTTCTAGAGAGATGGTGCGCAGGTCGGAGAGGCGGGTGAGGAACTTGGCCAGGGCGCTGCCCCCACGCCGCTGCTTGGCGGTCTCGTAGGACTGCAGGGTGTCCACGTACAGCGACTGCAGCTGCTCTATGCGCTCCTTGTCCTTCAGGCCTGGACGCTCTGCACACGCAGACACACAGTAGTGTGAGCATAGAAGAACGAAGAAAAAAAACGAAAAGAAAGATTTAAGGCTATAGAAACTGCAGACAGAAAATAAGAAGGCAAGTCACACCATAGAAGAACGAAAAAAAAAAAAAAAAAACACACACACACACACACAACCCCAAAACAAGAAAGATTTAAGGCTATATAAACTGCAAATAGAAAAATAGAAGGCAAGTTACACCATAGAAGAACGAAAACACACACACACACACACCACCCACACACACACACACACACACACACACACACACAACCCCAAAACAAGAAAGGTTTAAGGCTATAGAAAACTGCAGATAGAAAATAAGAAGACAAGTTACACCACAGAAGAACAAAAAAAAAAAAAAAAAACAACCCCCAAAACAAGAAAGATTTAAGGCTACAGAAACTGCAGATAGAAAATAAGAAGACAAGTTACACCGTAATAGAACGAAAAAAAAAGAAGGAAGATTCAAGGCTATATAAACTGCAGAGAGAAAACAAAGAGACAATTTACACCGTTTTTTTTTTTTCTGCTTTTTTGCCCACAGTTTCTCCATGTCTCTAACTTGTCTGTCTGTCTGTCTGTCTGTCTCTTCCTGGTCTTTTCTGCTTGAATGTTCTTTCTTTTAACATAATGTGTGAATATGAAACCACTCTTTCGCCGTGTGATTCCTCTGTTGCTGTCTCTACGTGTTTCATGGCCCGTCTCAACGTATGAAAAAAGCTCTCTCCCTGTTTCTTTCATGTTCCCCTCCTCTCCCTCCACCTCCTGT
>JADBJO010005483.1:0-52500 GCA_016801955.1 Conus betulinus
TTCACAGCCTGAGGTTAACAGATGTTGGGGGACTAATTTCACCATGCCGAGGTTAAACCAAAAGATGTTAGGGATATTTCCCATGCCTGACGGTTAACAGATGTCAGTGGACTATTTCCCATTGCTTGAGGGTAACAGATGTTAGTGGACTATCTCCCATGCCTGAGGTTAACAGATGTCAGTGGACTAATTTCCCATGCCTGAGTTTAACAGATGTCAGTGGACTATTTCCCATGCTTGAGGTTTAACAGATGTTAGAGGACTATTTTCCCATGCCTGAGGTTAACAGATGTCAGTGGACTATCTCCCATGCCTGAGGTTAACAGATGTCAGTGGACTATCTCCCATGCTTGAGGTTAACAGATGTCAGTGGACTATCTCCAGTGCTTGAGGTCAAAAAGATGTGGATGGACTATCTCCATGCCTGTGGTTACAGAGATGCGAGTGGACTATGTCCCATGCCTGAAATTAACAGATGTGAGGGGATTATATCCCATGCTGAGGTCAAACAGATGTGAGAGGATTATATCCCATGCCTGAGGTCAACAGATGTGAGAGGATTATCTCCCATGCCTGAGGTCACACAGATGTGAGAGGATTATCTCCATGCCTGAGGTCAAAACAGATGTGAGAGGGTTATCTCCCATGCTGGAGGTCAACAGATGTGAGAGGATTATATCCCATGCCTGAGGTCAAACATGTGAGAGGATTATCTCCCATGCCTGAGTCAACAGATTTGCTGACATGCCCGTGGCAGTCCTCCTTTCTGTGTCTTCACATACACAACACCAGACACACACGCCGAAGGTTCCTGTAAACCTTTGTCAGCATTATCTGAAAGAAACTGCCAGCAAAGCACTAATACTGGGAAGGAGATGGGCACAACACCACGCATTTCCAGACACCCACCGAAATATATGACAAACCCTAACCAAAAGCAACAACACTCTGTTCCTGACACCCACTGAAGTGTTCATGACAAACCCTAACCAAAAGCAACAAACACTCTGTTTCTGCATCCCACTGTAAGCTGCCCTCCTGACCTAGCTGTCGGGGAATGACATGGTGGGACATATCTTCACGGTTCGGCTGAGGTGTGGTATGCTGTGTTTTACAGATGAAAACAAGATTGGTGTTCAACAGCAAGGATAAGAAAATGTTAATCCTAGACACAGAGTCCAGCTGCCACATTCCAGAGCTGTGCTAAACAGTCATGCTGAAAACTTAGGGATAGCATCCACATGCAGCACTTTGTGTGTGTGTGTCTTAGTGATCAAAGAGAATAATGTTCATCCTCACTAGCCATGGATCACAGGCTGCCAATACATAAAATCAGACAAAACCGATTCTTCTTTGGCAAACTCTGAAGAAAGTATTCATCGTTTGGAGACACTGCCGACAAGACGACAATACTCTTCCCCCTCTGTCTGAAAACATGGAATCCACTGAAGCTGACAGGACCTGAGTCCAGTTGTATACATGGATCTGCCTACCTTCTGGAGATCCTGAAAACGGGAAATGGCATCCTGAAAATCGTTGGTCAGGCGGTCAATCTTGATCTTCTGTTTGCTGCACACACATAGCGCCGTGGTCAGTCAGTGTGGTCAGAAATCACTGTGGGCTCACACAATACACACTGCTGCCCTGATGTACAGTAACACACACACACACACACACACACACACACACACACACACACACATTTACACACACATACACATGCATGCACACACACACACACACACACACACACACACACACACTTACAAACACACCCACACACACACTCAAAAACATCAGAATCAAAGAATGGAAAAAAGAAAAGAGACATAGTTAAAACCATAAAAAATTCCAGGAGGTGAGAATGCAGTTAGCACTGAAAGATCCACCAGCATCCCTAGGGTGAAGGTGGGGGGAGGAGGGAAGAAGGAGGGGGGGGGGGAGAAAGGAGACACTAGATAACCCATAATCGGATTCACACAGGGTTGAAGAGGGTGCCCATGGGCAAGGCACCTGCACGGGGAAGGGAGACAACCGACATCTGGGTTGACACATGGCTGAAGAGGTGGCCCATGGACAAAGGCACCTGCACGGGGAAGGGAGACAACCGACAATCTGGGTTGACACATGGAGTGAAGAGGTGGCCCATGGACAAGGCACCTGCACGGGGAAGGGAGACAACCGACAATCTGGGTTGACACATGGAGTGAAGGGTGGCCCATGGACAAGGCACCTGCACGGGGAAGGGAGACAGTTCCAGGCCCAGAGTTCAGATTGTGAGCTGAGCTTCACCTTCACCCCCCTTCCACTTCATGTCTGAGAGTTACCTGCCTGCCAGTTCTTCAGGTCAGGCAAGAAGACAGGATACCACGCACACAATCACCAAAACTCCTTACAGCAGGAATACAGTTTACATCAAAGAGCACACACACACACTCCCACACACCTCACGGGAACTGAGCGAAAGTAGGGGGGTTTGGGGAGGGAAGAAGGGGGCAAAACTCTAAACCCAGGGTGATGGACACTAAGCACAGAGGCTGACTGTCCTTACCCTGTCGCCTTTCATGGCGTTAGCGGTGCGAATCAGGGGGGGTGATTGGTGGCCTTCACAATGCCGTTGGTGTTAGTTGACGTTTCATGGCTGTAGAAAGAAGAAAAAGTGTACAAGTCTATACTGATTTCACGGTTTTTTAATAATGTTAAGCTGGTCCATTGTTTCTTTTCTTTTTAATTTCTACCTTTTTGTTCATTAAATCTCTGGATATGTGTGGTGTGTGTGTGTGTGTGTGTGTGGTGTGTGTGTGTGTGTGTGTGTGTGTGTGTGTGTGTGGTGTGTGTGCGTGTGTGCTCATGTGTGTGCGCATGCACAAGTGCACACAAGTTCACAGGGCCAAACTTCTTTGTGTTTGTATTTTTCATTTGCCTTTTCTTAAAAATCTAATGATGACTTTTTTTTTTGGGGGGGGGGAGGGAGGGGGGCATCAGATTCACAAGTAGAGTGTGTGCATCCCATGCATGCGTGTGTGTGTGTGTGTGCATGTGTGCATTGGGTGCATGCCTGCGTGCGTGGTTTCTCCTCTGTGCCCTGGCTACAACACCAAGGTTCACCATGGTGAGATTTTACACTAAGGTTCACCATGGTGAGATTTATTACACCAAGGTTCACCATGGTGAGATTTATTACACCAAGGTTCACCATGGTGAGATTTATTACACCAAGGTTCACCATGGTGAGACTTTTGCACAAAACCATTTTTTAACTTCACTGGTAATGTCTTCACATTCTGCATTCAGCTATGATGTGTAAACATGACACACATGCAAGGTTTTTTATTGTTACTGTTGTCTTTGTTTGTTTACTTTTGCAGGAGGGAGTGGTGTTGTATGGGATTGTTTGTCAACAACCTCATTGGCACATGATGATCCTGGATGGATGGATTTGCAAATTAACAGGGATTTACTTTTTTTTTAAATCATAATTTAAGAACTTAAATTTGTAGTTCATGGGTTCACACATGAAACCACAGTTTAGAGTCTCTCTCTCTCTCTGTCTTTCTCTCTCTCTCTCTCTCTCTCTCTCTCTCTCTCTCACTCACACACACACACACACACATATACACACACACACACACACACACACACACACACAAACACACAGAGATATATATACGCATGGTCAAATGTCCTTTTTCATGACACTAACCGCACTGTCATACACACAAACATGCACATCTCACTGTCCTACGACTGCACACACATGTGTAAAGAAATCACTCACATCTTGTCCCTTATTACAGGAGTGTCTCTGCTGGTTCCAATAGCTTTGAGAGCTCGCTCAATGGTGTTAGCTGAAATACGTAACAAACAGATTTCAAAATCATCCGCATTAAAAAGAAGAAGAAAAAAAAAAAACGACACTTCAAATTTAACACAACAAAAAAAAAAGGGGGGGGGGGAGCCACATACTACTTTCAACAAAGCACTCAAAAAAAAACCCCCCATGACAGTCACTGACAAAACACTGAGCAAGAACACTGATTCACCGAAAAAATTGTCATCATGACTAAGTTTAAAGCACCCATGTCTTAGTAACATTTGTATTAATATTAGAAATTGGAAAAAACAAACCCAAAATATTACATTCCCTGATTTACACTACACAGCTGTGATTACACGCTGTCACGCGCAAGACGCCGTTGCGTTTTTGTCGTTGAGGAGTGTAGCCGTTGTAATTCTGGCTTGTGTGTTAAGGGAGGTAGTCCAGGCGAGAAAGTCTGTGGGTGCGATGTTCACGTGTGTGTGACCATGATCACCGCGAGGGTCAGCTTGTGTTGTCATTGTCTATTGGTTGAGGGAACTGGTGAGCTGTGGTCAGTTTGTCGACTGGGATGCTAGCTTGGCTTCTCTCATGAGTTTCGACTCCTGGAACCGTCCGCGAAGGTTCGGCAGTTGCAGTATGGTGTCTGACACTCTTGCTACCTCGCTTGGTAGGGTGTCACGGTAAGCTCTCGGTCAACTGTGTGTTGGCTTGGCTTCCGAGCGTTGGTTTCTATGTTTCGGTGTGCCGTCTGCAGTTTACGTTGAGCAGTGGTGCAGAGGCGTCCACTGGTACACTGCAGCGCGGGTGTCCTGTCCTGTCTTGTCCTGGGGGTCGACCGTCCTGTAGGGAGACGGAGGTCTTCAAGGTCGGGTCCTGCTTCCAGGCGTCCACGTGTTTTTTTTGACCCAGGTGCTGACAGACCGCCCTGGCTTCCACCTTTGACTCCCGCCTGGGCTGTCGTTCCTGGTTTGCTCCTGAATCTACCCTGGCAGCTGTCCTGTCGTCCGCTGTGATGTCTGCTCTGATGGTCGCTGACTTCTGCCTTGGCTTGGCTCTGACGCGCCCACCACCCGTACCAGTCCGAGGTGGAACCGACCTTGGGTGGGTGCTAAGTGAGGCTACGAGGGGTGTGGGTGTGGTGTCTCCTGCCGCCTGCGTCTGCCATTTGGAGGAGAGTCCTACGTGCGTGACCGGTCAGGTCACGTGTGTCCTCACCGCCAGCTTCCGGCCTGCGACTCTGTGACTGCAGGTTGTTTCCACTGTGGTCCTCAGGTGTCACACGTAGGGTGTGATAGTTACACTACTGCATACACACACTTTGTGATAGGTAGTGCACTCTACACTTTCATCGGTTGGTGATCTCCAATCATCTTCAGTCTCCGTTTTTCATTAGTCTTCAGTCTTCATCATCTTGTAAGCTTCAGTCATCGTCATCGTTCGGGTCTCGACAGCTGCGCCTCACTCTGTCGTCGTCCTTCATCCCCGTCCGATTAGCCGGTGGTGATGTTGTGACTACTGATGGTTGCGGAGACTTGCTGGGGTGAAAGCCGCTGTTGATGGTGTTGTCGGATGTGTGTGTGTGGGCGGGGGTGTGCGAATGTGTGAGTTGTGAAAAACTGTTTGACAAGTATATATGTGTTTCTTAGTAATCTGATTATTTGAGGGAAGAAGTGGTGGGTGTGTTTATTAAATAAGTGCTCCTGGGTGAGCAAATTGCCAGCGGAGGTTGGTCAGGTTGTCCTGAGCGGCTGGGTATCGCATGGGCACCAAGGATTCGGTGGCACTGTCTAATTGCCTGGCAGTCCAGCCCTTGGTTACCATGTGATTCCGCCGGTGGTGCCCCTTGTCTAGGTTGGACTCTGGGTGGGTCGGGATCCCTTGAGATTCCCAGCGACAGGAGGGCAAGTTGTTATTGGTTGGTGTTTGCAATGCACCGGAGTTGGGTCTGTGCTTGACCACTGTGCACTTGGGTGCTGTGGCGAAAGAATTTGCTGGGTTTATATGCCTGTCCTTTGAGTGCCCATGGGTTGTAATGTGAAAGTTAAGGTATATGTGCTGATGGGTGATTGTGAATGATTGTGGGAGTGATTGTAAATAAAATTGGATGTTTGTGCACCTGTATTCGTTTGATTGGTGTTTGTTTTGTAGTGCGTGTTAGTATTAGTTAGGGAGAGGAGGAGGATTTAAATAGGGAAACCCATTACATCCCTAGGGTGTTCCCTGTCACCGTCTTATACGTTGTGACACACGCCTACACTCTGCGCAGTTGAGTTGAAAAGTAACGGAAGTGGTCGCACTCTCTTGCATGGTCTCATGTCAGAGTACAAGGACGTGAAAAATGCTTCAATTCTTTTTTAAAGGGGGAGGAGGGAGGGGGAGGGTGGTGTTGTCTTTAAGGAAACCAAATCCCGATTTGATCAGTGACATGACATCAGATGTTTTACAGACTCTTCTACTCTAACAATTGAGACAAATATAAATGTAGCACTCGGTAAACTGGAGTCACTATACGAGGGTAACATGATACTGAGGTCTCCGGGCATTTCCAACAAAGAGCGAAATCTCTCACAGAGCCTGTAAGAATACTTCTTGTTTACTGCCCACCACTGTTAGGTAGGATGGAAATGTTATCACAGCTGATTTGATAAACTCACTCTAGCAAACACTGACAATGTGGTACAATAACACACAGAACACCCCAACACAGTGCTTCATTCATGTTAGAATCTCACTCTACAGAACATTGCAATGTAATACAATAACAATGGAAACATCCCAACACAGTGCTTCATTTATGTTAGAATCTCACTCTACAGAACATTGCAATGTGGTACAATAACAATGGAAATAACCCAACACATTGCTTCATTTATGTTAGAATCTCACTCTAGCGAACACTGCAAAGTGGTAAAATAACAATGGAACAACCCAACACGGTGCTCCATTTATGTGAAAATCTCAGCAAAGTAAGTACAGTCAGTGATTATAAAAGAGAAAAACTGTGGTCATTTCTATATCATCATAAGCCAAGTTTTCAAGCTTGCAAACCATTTTCCCTGCATTCAAAAAGAAACTTCAGAATTGGGAAAAAAAAAAAAAAAAAAAAAAAACCCAGCTCTCAGGAATCAGTAAACACCCACCCCAGGGAAAAATGTACTTGAAGGGAAATAGCAGGAATTGTGTGTGTGTGTGTTTGTGCATGTGTATGTGTGTGTGTGTGCTTGTGCGTGCGTGTATGTGTGTGTGTGCATGTGTGTATGTGTGTACATGTGTGTGTATGTGTGTGTGTGTGTGTGTGTCTGTGTGTGTTGTTATTATTGTTGGAAATAATTTGGAGCCCATTCCTACAAAGGGATGTTACTGAGTGAAATTGGTGATCTATTTTCTTACATTTTTATTTATCACTCTCTTCAAACATATGTTTCACAATTTCAATTAGCCATCATAGCTTTTTTTTCTTTAAAGAAAAAAAAAACAATGTGGGGGTTGGGGGTGGGAGAGGAGAAGGGAGATCTCCATCTCTTTGGTGTTCAGATACATTTTCAGTAAAAACAACTTGAATAATCATAGGATGGTTCTCCAATTCTGGAGAGCTGTTACTTGCATGCTGCGGAATTTCTCAGGCATTACTGCCAACACAGTCTTAAAAGAACTTGTCCTAGCCAGTCTTTGGCTGACTGGATGTTGACAATCCTGATGCCATGTGGATTTCAGTCTGGAATGGCCTGTCCTTAAAAATTAAGGGATAATAGAATTTTTTTTGTCAATTGTGCCCTTCATTTGACAATGTCTTCACCATTTAAGGTTGTAACTGCATCACACTTCACACACGCGCACACACACACACACACACACACACACACACACACACACACACACACACACACACACAGATAGTAGATAGACAGACAGATGAATAGATAGAAAGACAGGAAGATAGATACACCAAGATACACAGATAGAGACAGAGAGGTAAGAAGGTACGCAGATACAGATATATAGATACAGATATATTCATGACAAAATACCTTGTTTTCCCCTTTTATGTGCATGCAGACAAATCAATACTACTACTGAAAACTATTTACAATTTCTTTTTTTTAATCTATATGGACATCTGTAACATACTTCTGCATCACCCTAACAAATGAGAGATGTTGGTGATTACAGAGAGAAGACTCACCTCCATTGTTGATCTGAAAGATGTTGTTGTGGATCTGCCCTAACAAATGAGAGATGTTAGTGACTACAGAGAGAAGACTCACCTCCATTGTTGATCTGAAAGATGTTGTTGTGGATCTGATCACACACAGCTGTTCCACAGAAGAGGACCCGTTGCCTGTTGACCACACAAAGGGAGGCAAATCACGTTAGTACATTCATCCGCATTGTTTGTGTGGGTTTTCAAACATGTACCTGCTCAGCACTGTCTGTATAGGATATGAAATCAATGAAAGCGCTGGCTGGTTACAGCTGTTAAAAGTAATGGAATAATTTGTTTCAACTGCAGGGTCCTCTGACACTGTGTTGTTCTGCCAGGAGGTAGTTCAGCTTCAAGGATGTTTGTGCTGCCAGCAGGATAAGGTAAGGTAAGATAAGATAAGATAATGTTGCTTATAGCCCAGCTGACCGCAATGCCAGCAGGAGGATCTGACCAGTCACAGAGGCATGCTGCCTTTGCTTCCATTGTGGAACTGACTTCCTGACCCAGAGGATGGCACGACAAAAACAGGGCAGTAGCTTTCTGAACATACAGGGACGCTCCCTGGATCTGGCTGCATGGATGGCACGACAGAAAACAGGGCAGTAGCTTTCTGAACATACAGGGACGCTCCCTGCATCACTGGAACTTGCGTCTGCTCCAAGGGTACATGGCAGTGACCAAGAGTTCATACACAGAAAAGGATGCCATTCCATCAATCGCATTCACCACACACAGCAACAGTTCGTACATAAGTAATCTAAACAGTGTGAAAACATTTCCCACACAAGCCCAAACACCTCTGATATAGGGAGAGACTGTTTTGGAAGGGTATGTGTGATCTCACCATCTTTAATCCGCAAATTCCCGTAAAAGTCAATTTAATGACAAACACACAAGCAAGGCTCTCCTCAGTGGTAAGGAACATTAGTACTGCCAGAAAGTCATGGCACTGATTGCAAAGTAGAACAGACATTACACCACACAACACATGTATGACAATGAGTCCGTCTGATCCTACATATTACACCACACAACATGTGAATGGCAATGAGTCCGTCTGATCCTAGCTATTACACCACACAACACATGTATGACAATGAGTCCGTCTGATCCTACATATTACACCACAAACACATTAATGGCAATGAGTCCCTCTGATCCTAGTTATTACACCACACAACACATGTATGTTAATGAGTCCGTCTGATCCTAGATATTATACCACACAACACATGTAAAACATGTTAACTATGAGCCTGTCTGATCCTAGATATTACACCAAACAACACATGTAAAACATGTTAACTATGAGCCTGTATGATCCTACATATTACACCACACAACACATGTAAACTATGATTATGAGTCTCTCTGATCCTAGATATACACCACACAACACATGTAAACAATGGACCTGACTGATCCTAGATATTACACCACCAAACAACACATGTAAACTATGGTCTGTATCCTAGATATTACACCAAACAACACATGTAAACTATGAGCCTGACTGATCCTAGATATTACACCAAACAACACATGTAAAACATGTAAACCATAAGCCTGACTGATCCTAGATATTACACCAAACAACACACATGTAAACTATGGGTCTTCTGATCCTAGATATTATATCACAAAACACATGTAAACTATGGTCTGTATCCTAGATATTACACCAAACAACACATGTAAACTGTGAGTCTTCTGATCCTACTTAACTGTGCAAGCTTTGTCCATACTTTGCTTCTCAAAATTATATCTGCTTATCCATCACAGTGATATTTGATTCAAGAGCGAGACCACAGAACAGGAGGAGTGAAGAAATGAGTTTTGTTGTATTGTTTTCAAACCTTTATCATGTTTTTCTTTTGCATGTAAACTATCAAAAGTAAGATATTTTAGAGACATGGTAAGGAAAGGAAAGAAAAAAAAATAACAAGAAGCTGAGTAAGGGGTGTGTGTATAACACAATACACATGTCATAGTTATGCTCCTAATCAGCAGAACTTTCAAGGCATTATATACCAAGCCTGTATCCCTCATGTTCCGTATTATTCATTCTCCTTTTTTTCCCCTCATTTTAGATGAATGCATTTTTTTAACTTGAAGGGCTGCTGGCTGCTGGAAGTAGATCCTCAGTGTTTGTACGCTGATAAAGCAGATAGCTGAAAGCCGCAGGTAGCAAATATTGACAGCATGTTCAAAATATTGTCAAAAAAAATTATTAGGATGAGGTACTGATTCAATAGAAGATGCTTCACTCATTTTCAAGAGATCAATCGATCCAGCATCTGATGTCCTCACTATGTTGAATCCCCTGCCGATGTCGCATGCAAAGCAAAACTAACGATGAAATTCAGCGTGTTGTATTCTACTATGAAGAGCACACTGCCAACAGAATGTTCCCAATTTTGTTTGAGTTTCATGCTCTTGCATCAGCCTGTCACAATAGGCACACACACATTGATGTAATAAAAAGACCTGGGTACATGCAAACACTGTATTGCATGTTCTTACCCGTAGGATGAATATGTTTTACTTTCATATCTTCTTACTTATGGATGACATAGATTTGTTTCTAAAAATCATGAGGTGCACCCTTTAAATTCCTCTGATATTTGTGATCCAAACACTTCGATGCAAAGATTCTGTGTCACCCTGAGAAAGAGAAGGGAGGAAGGGAGGGAGGAGGGGAGGAGCAGGGTCAGGTGCAATGCACTGAGATATTGTGCCAAAGTCAGGAACTCAGGTCAATGGCCACTTCATCTAGATCAGCACCCTACAGTGATGAGATGTTGGAAGATATGACTGATGTAAAGAGACCTTATGCTGCATTCCACAGACTCAGTTAGCTTCCTGCGACAGCATGAATAAATCTGCAACTTTACAGCCCAAGAAAAGTGGCAGAAACACACCACTGTCTTCCACCAAAATCATGCCGGTATTTCATGAAGCAAAAGTTTCTTCACAAGCGCAGTTTTAGCTTAGCCTGCATTTGTGTTGTTCGTCTAGTCGCTTGCTGTACATTGTCAACACTGTTGCGCTTGGTTGTCATGCACACAGAACTGAAAAAA
Organism: Conus betulinus; assembly: GCA_016801955.1. Classification (NCBI taxonomy): domain Eukaryota; kingdom Metazoa; phylum Mollusca; class Gastropoda; order Neogastropoda; family Conidae; genus Conus; species Conus betulinus. The sequence goes on from JADBJO010005483.1 coordinate 11,105, forward strand.
AAAAGAAAACAAAAGAAAAGGGACCAACCAATGGGTAAAAATCTGCTGTGACAGACAATGTTCAAAGCAGTCCTCTTTGATGCCAGATGAAACACAAACCTGTCAGAACCCCTTACTCCTCTGATGGCTCATTTCAGGGAACATTCAACAACACAAACAGATGCGACTCAGCAAGCTGTTGTCCTGTCTCACCTCTGGATTGATAGCCCCTGGAGGATGGTTCGCCAAACGGATTATCATGATACTGTTGTGAGGCTCCATGCTCCGGGTCATCATGATATTCATGCACAGCTCCGTAACCTCGCGACATCTTGGTTCCCTCAGACTACCAGGTGCGGACAGCTTACAGGAACTGCTGCTATACCTGGGTAAAAACAAAACTGCAGTCACATCAAAATGTCATTAACAAATCATCCATAGTTTCTTGATCTTTTTTTTTTTTTTACTCCTTTTTCATGAAATTTAGAGAAAAAGTTATGCTTCAGAAACAAATCTCTGATTACGTAAAAGACTAAAACAGTCACAAAGCAACATCATCTCATATTACACACAAACTTGGAGCAGAAGTGAGATCTGAATGAGCTCTTTAGGTCATGTGACTGAGTCATCAGAAAGTCAATGGGTATTTTCAAAACTGAAGGACAGCATACAGTGACACAGACACACACACATACACTACTACCACCATAACATCACATGTTATCACCACCACCACCACCATCACCACCACCACCACCATCACCACCACCACCACCATCACCACTAGCTGTAAACTGATTGTTTTCTGTTTGTGGCCTCATCTTACAAGCCCTGTCAGTGGCGTTACTTCCATCCCCTCATTCAGGCCAGTAGATACACAGCCACACCCTGATTCACCCTGTAGCAGTCACAGCACTGCAATGCCCAGGGCACAGTGACTACCACATCCTCATCAGACAACCCTCCAGAGGAGACCCTGCACTGCTGCCAAGTCACTTTGGCGGTGTGTCAGTGGTGCCTGTTCTGATTTCATGAACCCAGATAACACCTATTAAGTCCCTAAAATGGGCACAGTTCTTAAGATTTTTAATGAGGTTTTTTCTGGCAGGCAAGCAGGCATGCAAGTTCTCAAATTCCTAACTCGTGGGTGACAGGCCTTTTAAAGGCATATTACCTGAAGTGAGTGTGTTCTCATGGGAGAAAAAAATAAATTGTTAGCACTGGTGAGTGAGTTTGCTGAAAGGGCAACTACCTAGTCCACAAACTCATGACAGATTGAAATAACAATTTCCACATAATTTACCTGCACATACTCTTCTGTGTGAAGTATGGAAAAGCATTTTTCTGAAATTGGCATACACACAGCTACATGCAAGTATGAGAAAGTTGCTTTCCTTTACTCAAATCAGAAGAGTACATGGTTGGCCATCGAAACAAGGGTGATTTAAAAGGGTCTTGTCATTTCATTATTTAAAAGTGACCTTCTTCTGGCTCCATAAGATGTAAAAACTCGACTCACACTGAGGTGCAGGGGATCAAAATGCGGTGGCAATCAATCTAAAACCAGAAATGCAAAATTTGGGCAAAAAAACTACACTGGAGATTTACACCACTGATCAAGGAGATAACTTGTTCATGATATGCCATGTGTTGGTGCTAGCTTTGCAGCTGTTCTCGTCGCACTGGAAGACGGCAGTCTAAATGTAAATTTTCATGCTTTTCCCTCTACCACTTAATGGATGCAATCATGTTTCATACTTAGTGCTAGGTGTCAGCTGATGGATTTTTTTTAATACAACAGATATTTTTTAGACAAGGAACTTTTAACAAGGAATGCCAGACATTTTCAGTGTGCAGCCTTCCCTTTCTTCTTTTTATTTTTCTACGTCACAACAGCATTCTGGCACTGGGAATTCAATGGAATACTGAGTGACATGTTCATGTCTTACACTTACCCGTTTACACATAATAAGCATAAACGTTTTTTTAATGAAGAGGCGTTAGGGTTTGTTTTGTTTTTTTTTTAAGATGGAAAAAAAAATATCGTCCGTTCAGCGTTGTGAAGGGATAAACTTCGTTATGGGGTGTCGGTTGCGAAATAATTACCCCCATCAGTATTCCACCCGAGGTGGTGACTTGGTCCTCCACGGACGGCTTCAAATCCCGGATCTGAATCAGAATGACTGTTGTGAATCCTTCACCTGAGATTCCGCCCCACCCAACCGCTTCTTCCTCTGCACCACCCTCCCCTTCAGTTTCTTTTTGCGCTGTCCAGTCCCTCTCCGCTCACCTTGATAGTGACTGTGTTGACTTATTACAAAGGACCGTGTGATGCTGACCAATCAAGCCTCTTTTGTTGTCATTTCGATGTCTAGTCATATGATAGTTACTCTCACAGAGATTGAGCCGACAGAGTGAGGTCCCGTGGTATGAAATAATGTCGTTTTACACCAAACTTACCAAAGATGCTGTCACAATTCGTTGCAAATATATCTGCAATGTTTTTACCGTGGTAACTTGTTGGTGGGCCTAATTTCCACCGAAAAACAAATATATCTTCCATGTTTTCATCATAGTAACTTGTTGGTGGACCCAGTTTTCACCGATATACAAATATATTTTCCATGTTTTCACCATGGTAACTTGTTGGTGGACCCAATTTTCCCAATACACAGACCTTCAATGTTTTCACCATGGTAACTTGCTGGAGGACCCAGTTTTCACCAGCATAGATACACAGATATACCTTCAATGTTTTCACATGGTAACCTGTCGGTGGACCAAATTTTCAACAATTATAGATATACAAATTTATTTTCGATATTTTCACTGTGGTAACTTGTTGGTGGACCCAGTTTTCAGGAGTGTAGATATACAACTATGACTTAAATGTCTTCACCATGAAAAAACCTGTTGGTGGACCCAATTTGCCAATATAGATACACAAAAATATCTTCAATGTTTTCACCATATGTATGTAACTTGGTGGACCCAATCTTCAACAATATCAAACATACACATACATCTTCAATGTTTTCACCATAACAACTTGTTGGTGAACACCATTTTCATCACTACAGATGTACAGAGATATCTTTGATGACTGGATCATGGTAACTTGGTGGTGGACATGCAATCTTTGCCAGTATAGTAGTAGAGAGATGTCTTTAATGTTTGCACTATGACAACTTGATAGTGAGCACAATTTTTACTAATCTATAAATACAGAAATGGCTTTAATGTTTACAACATGGTAATTAATTTTTTTTTTTTTTTTTTTTTTTTTGCCAGTAAAGAAGTTGAGAGAAATCTTGATGTTCATGCCATGGTGACTTTTTCGTGGATGCATTCTTTGTGAATGCAGGTTTCTATAAGGTTCTCTTTTCTTGTTTTTTTGTTTGTTTGTTTGTTTGTTTGTTTTGTTTTTTTTTTTTTTGCTTTTAAGTTCTATATATTGAACAAAGAAAGCTTCTGTCGCCTTTCCATATGGTCTGGGAAATATATACATTCGTCCACATCACAAGTTTTGTGCTTTTCTTTCCTTTGTTTTCTCTTCATCCAATAGTTAGTTCATATTCACAAATAGATTTCCTGTTGTTACTCCTATATGGCCACATTTTGGATATAGGCCAGTTTACTTCAGCCTAGAGTCAGTTCTTGATCAGGAGACTGAGCACATATCATTTTTTTTCTTCTCTCATTTGTTGTTCGCCAGTATTTCAGGGTTTTGTGTGTGTGTGTGTGTGTGTGTGTGTGTGTGTGTGTGTGTGTGTGTGTGGGCCTGTTTTTGTTTGTAGTTTAAATGCTCATAACTGAGATTGTACATTCTAAAGACACGTGCAATTAATATGGTATAAACTAAGAAAAAAACTGGATTAATAATTGGCTGCTGGCTGCGTGGCTTAAGCTATTACATCAAAGGTACTGTGAAAAAATTGCATACTTTGTATATATGTTTGTGTATATATGTTAATATGTACATCGAAGTGTGTCTGTAGTGTGGTGTGAAGAGTATCTTTTGTGTGTGTATGTGTGTGTGTGTGCATTATCATCACGTATTTTTTAAGAGTACTTATATAATGCCTACTCTTAGTTCGAGATCCAGCCCTAAGCTCTGTATAGTCCACACTCTCATTTACACAGTAAGATGCCAACCTGGGTAGAGTCACCACAAATGCTGCCTGCTGAAGCTACGTTCAGTCATTTCCCGTGTCACTCAGTTTTCCATTATTCTTTCAATTTTGTCATGAAGGATGTATGCTATGTGCATACATTTGTCCACATCACTGGGCAAAACTAGCTTTTGCTTTTGAAATTTGATGACAGGATTTTATACATGCGCAAGATGTATGCATGCATGCGTATACAGAACCTCTCTTTATTTTCATCTTTGAAGGACTTTTTTGAAATAGATTTGAAGCACCCTGTGGTCATGAGTCTGGCTTCTACAAATTGAGCTGTTCTGGCCCCAGTGTGTAAGCACATGTGGCATGTCCCATGTGTGTGTGTGTGTATGTGTGTGTGTGTGTGTGTGTGTGTGTGTGTGTGTGTGTTTGTGCTGTGCATGTGTGTGTCTGTGTGCATGTGCATGTGTGCGTGTGTGTATGTGCAAGTGTGTGTATGTGTGTGCCCCTTTCTCTTGTGGTGGAATGGAGACCTATGGTTCAAAATGATTCCAAAGACAGGATTCACGCTGAGCTAACAACGGAGTTCAGATTGTCACAACTTCAACTTTCCCTCTGCAGATAATGCCTCCAGTCATTGGTCACTTTCTGCTCATCATAATGCCTCCAGTCATTGGTTGCTTTCTGCTCATCATAATGCCTCCAGTCACTGGTCGCTTTCTGCTCATCATAATGCCCTCCAGTCATTGGTCGCTTTCTGCTCATCATAATGCCTCCAGTCACTGGTCGCTTTCTGCTCATCATGCCTCCAGTCATTGGTTGCTTTCTGCTCATCATGCCTCCAGTCACTGGTCGCTTTCTGCTCATCATCATGCCTCCGGTCACTGGTCGCTTTCTGCTCATCATGCCTCCAGTCATTGGTCGCTTTCTGCTCATCATAATGCCTCCAGTCATTGGTCGCTTTCTGCTCATCATAATGCCTCCAGTCACTGATCGCTTTCTGCTCATCATGCCTCCAGTCACTGGTCGCTTTCTGCTCATCATCATGCCTCCAGTCACTGGTCGCTTTCTGCTCATCATAATGCCTCCAGTCACTGGTTGCTTTCTGCTCATCATAATGCCTCCTGTCACTGGTCGCTTTCTGCTCATCATAATGCCCTCCAGTCATTGGCCGCTTTCTGCTCATCATAATGCCTCCAGTCACTGGTCGCTTTCTGCTCATCATAATGCCTCCAGTCATTGGTCGCTTTCTGCTGATCAGAGAAGTGATCAGGTTCTCAGTCCATTAAAGCTAACATGAACCTCTCCCCTCTTCTATCATTTCATTCCCTCAGGAAGGGGGAAGAGGACGACAGATATTTATTTATTTTTTTTTGGTCACAGGCAGTGGGGGGGGGGGGGGGGGGGGGGGGGGGGTTGGGGGGGGGTTGGGGGGGGGGTCTTCCCCTCAACACTTGGTTTGAAGTGGTAGTGTGTTGTGCTAGTCTTTTCAAAGGGAGTGGGGGGGGGGGGGGGGGGGGGGGGGAATCATCCGGTTTTGAACTTTAAAATAATCTCCCATACATTTTTGAAAGGTGTCATATAAACAGCGATTCTAATCTTTTTGTCGTAGCCACAGCAGTCATCCAGATGGGTAGGACATTTCAACAGACACCAGCACAAAAATACTTGTTCTTGAGCTGAAGAAGTGAAAATGTATTATCCAAGAAAAGCAAGAAATGACAGCCGATATTAAACATAATAATGTCACCATCCTGAAACACATCCACACATTCATCTTTCACACTAATTTGAAGTGTGCATCAAATTCAGCTAGATTTATTCCAAAAGGACAACAAACAAAAAGACAGACATTCGAAGTTTAATCATTTGGAGAGAAGGCCACTTCATCTTACCACAAAATCAATGAAAACCAAATCAAGAGTACACTCAATCTCAAAAACTTTGTCCTCACCAGAATGAACCAAGTCATGTATATAACCACCTGTGACAGAATTTCATTTCATTTTGTATCTTCCCAATTCCATTAAGTGCAGTAATACATGCATATACATAACTATCAGATAATAATTCTCTTCAAAATTATACTCCCAGAATAATAGAAATCTGTTACAACCTGTACAGTCATCTTTTAAGTACAAACCAGATTAACAGATTGATTCTGAACAGAAAGCACTTCCAGAAAATATCATACATTCAGCTGTGATAGGAATGAATATGAATAACTATATTTCTACAAAAATACATGTCATGGCATATTTTACAAAGTTAAAGATTCAGCTGCGACAGGAATGAATCTGAATATATATACTGCTGCATAAATACATATTATAGCACATACTATGAAGTTACACAGCAGATTTTGGTGCTCTGCACATAAAACAAAACAAAACAAAAAAAAAAGAAAAAAAATCAACAAGCATGCGTTTGAAACCTTTAGGGGCTGGACAAATGATTGTTTTTTTTTATCTTTCTTGCAAAAGAATGTCAAGAATAAGGTTGCCTCTAACAGAATAAGTTAGGCTGAGTATGTGTGTGAGTGTGATTGTGTGTGTGTGTGAGTGTGAGTGTGAGTGTGTGTATGTGTGTGTGTCTGTCTGTCTGTATCAGGTGACTGAATTAAAAAAAAAAAAATTATCTCTAGGAGACTTAACCAAATTGTTATGTATACAATTCTGATGATTGAATCTCAAAACAAAACAAAAAAATCTCAAGAGGAAAAGCCAAAATGTTACATACACATTTATACACACATAAGCTGAGAAAAAAATAACTAGATCTAATCAATATGACAAACAAAAATGTTTTCTGTGGAATATGACCTTTGCCGTGCTCCCTGGATATCAGAGAGCCTGAAGACATGGTCCCACACTATAATATCTCTGGAGCTATTTTAAACAGTCGGCTGAAAAATAATAGATCTATATATAAAAAAAAAAATTAAAAAAAATAATAACCTATCTGTCATTCAATTTATATTTTAAGTCTTTATAATACAGTTTAGCTACTTCAAACAGTCTGATGAAAATACAGATCTTTATAACAAAAAGCTATAAACCTATCTGTCATTCAATTTGTATTTAAGTCCTTATAATAACAGTTAAGCTATTTTGAACACTCTGACGAAAATAAAGATCTTTGTCAAAAAGTTAATAGCCTGTCATGCAATTTGTATTTCAAGTCTTTATAATCACAATTAGAATACAATACACAAGACTACACAATAAAAGCTGCAAAATGTTTTAAAAAGGTAAAAAAAAAAAGAAAAAAAAAAAAAAAAAAAAAAAAAGGTGCAATTTGAACACCATATGCCGACAACACAGGCATTCCTGGATCATACATGATAAACTTTAGCGCACTTTGTCCTTGTCTGCAACACCACCACACATTTCACACAGCCTTTACCCACATCTCACACACTGTGAGCCTTCAAAGACATACCTTTCACAGAACTTTTACCACATCTCACACTGTGTGAGCCTTCAAAGACCCATACATATGTTTGTGTGAACTGGTGAATGAATGTGTGTGTGCATGTTTATAAGAGTGTGTCAGTGAATAGGAAATGTACACACATACCTTCCTGAGCACATGTGTTTTAAGGGACACAAAAAACAACTTCCACCACCTCTTGGTAGAAAAGGAGTGTGCATTCACACACCTCACAGTGACACGACCCATCCCAAATCACTTCCCAGACGTGATGATGTCACAGAGTGCCAGACTGCACGCCACCTTCAGCGTGAAGTGACAATGATCTTGAATGGCTTGGGAACATGAGAACCTATGCTGCTTACTTCGTAGCCAGGGTCAAGGGTTGCTCCCTCAGGCAGGGTGATGGTGAAGCGTTTGAGGTAACAGGCAAGCAGCAGCAGCAGTTCCGGTTGGCCACGCTCTCTCCCATACACACCCTCCGCCCTGCGGAGAATGGCATCCAAGCCTTGGGTGTCGCCTTTAGCTTGCCTGTAAACATTCACACACACACGCATACATGCATGGATGCACACACACACACGCATACACTCATGCATACACGTACACGCATGCACACGCACGCATGTACACACATGCACATACACACACACACACATCACACACACATGCGCATACACGTAGGCACATGCACACACATACACACACACACACACACACACACACACACGCCAAAATACAATGATTTTACAGACGTTTGTCCACTGACATACACAACACCCCAAAACTCTAGAGCCTCGATTCACAGCAACCATGGCTCTGAACTTAAAATCATAAATCAATAAAACATATATCCTAAACAAAGTTCAGTTTACATCCATTTCCTTTCCAGCCCCTCCCTCCCCATCACATATGAAAGGTGACAAATATTTTTTCTTCTACAGCAGTTCATGCTTTTATTAACACACACACAGATAATTCTTTTTTTAAAAAAAGACTTTTTTTTTTAATTACAACAAAACGGATGAAAGCCCTTCAAGTATGACTTGCATGTAATGGGGCATTCTGTGAATTCTACCACACCACTCAAACAAAGAAGACAGGAAAGAATAAAGAAGAAATACAGAGAAAGAAGAGAGACAGAGACAAAGTAAAGGAAAGAGGGTGACAGAGAGACAGAAACGGAGATGGACTTCACCTTCATCGTCGAGAAATCGTTCTGGTTTAAATGCATAGGGCTCGTCCCACAGCTTAGGGTCATGGGTCACCGCCCAGAGGTTCACTATTACCAAAGTGTCCTGGGAGAAACCAATTTTATTAATCATGGCGTCAGTCACAGAGGTTCACCATTACCAGTGTCCTGGGAGAAACCAATCCGTTAACCATGGTGTTACCACATAGACGTTCACCATTACCATGGTGAGACACCAACAGAATACATTAATCAAGATGTAGCCATCTACGGTGCCACCATTGCTATAATGTGAAACCCAAATAATTCATCAATCATGGCGTCACTGCCAAGATGTGCAGGTGTGATGCAGTGGCTGAGTAAAAGAAGTGAAAAAAATGAAAGAGAGAGAGAGAGAGAGAGAGAGAGAGAGAGAGAGAGAGAGAGAGAGAGAGAGAGAGAGAGAGAGAGAGAGAGAGAGAGAGAGAGAGAGAGAGAGAGAGAGAGAGAGAGACAGAGGACATGGAGACAAGAAAGAAAACAGTAAAAAGAGGAGAAAGAGAGAGAGAGAGAGAGAGAGAGAGAGAGAGAGAGAGAGGACATGGAAACAAGAAAGAAAAGAAAATGGTAAAAGACATGCAAAGCACTATAAAACAAAAACAAATATAACTAAAAAGAAAAGTACGGTACACCTTGGATGTGCATCCACCTGACGCTCCAAACCACCACCACCACCACCAACTGATTTCAGCCATGTGTGTCCCCCTAGCAGTTACCTTGGGCACATCGTATCCTCCCACTGAGGTATCCCACAATGCCTTGTGGGGCACGCCTATGGGCGCTGCCAAGGACAGCCGCATGGTCTCCTGCAGCACGGCCTGTGTGTAGTGCAGCAGCTGCCCACGATGCTTCATGCACGGCATGTCGGCGCCTGTGACGGCATCCACCTCTGTCTGTGCCCGCTGCTGAACCTGTCAACCCATACAAACCATCAACAGACCTGTGACTGCATCCACCTCTGTCTGTGCCTGTTTCTCAACCTGTCAACCCACAGAAACTATCAACATGTGGCCGCTGCTGAACCTGTCAACCCATACAAACCATCAATAGACCTGCGGCTTCATCCACCTCTGCCTGTAAGTATCAATAGACCTGTGACGGCATCCACCTGTCTGTAACCATCAAGAGACCTGTGGCCCCCATCCACAGATAACAAGTGCATTTCGTTTTCAACAGCAACCTTACACAGTTTACAAATTAAGTCTTTTGGTCTATGGTTCTTTACCTATAGTAGGGAACTGACAAATCAGAAATGCCAAATCTAATCTTAGTTATAATGTAGTTTAATGCCTGCCAAGATCCATGCATAGATATATAGGTAGAGAGCCACATGGATTACAGAAAGTTCTATATGCAGAATATATATATATAATATATATATATATATATATATATATATATATATGTGTGTGTGTGTGTGTGTGTGTGTGTGTGTGTGTGTGTGTGTGTGTAAGAGAGAGACAGAGAAAGAGAGATCTGTGAGTATGTATGTGTGTGTAGATTAGAGAGAGAGAGAAAGAGAGAGAGAGAGAGAGAGAGAGAGAGAGAGAGACATAGAGAGAGAGAGAGAGAGAGAGAGAGAGAGAGAGAGAGAGAGAGAGAGATCTGTATGTATTGTGTGTGTAGGTTACAGAAAGATTTGTGTGTATGTGTGTGTATATTAGAGGGAGAGAGGGGGAGAGAGAGGGAGGGAGAGAAAGAGAGATCTGTGAGAATGTATGTGTGCATGTAGGTTAGAGAGGGGAAAAATGTGTATACATGTGTAGGTTAGAGAGAGAAGTCTGTGAGTGTGTATGTATGTGTGTAAGTTAGAGAGTGAGAGATCTTGAGTGTGTATGTGTGTGTGTAGGTTATAGAGAGAAAGATCTGTGAGTGTGTATGTGTGTGTGTAGGTTAGAGAGAGAGAGATCTGTATGTGTATGTGTGTAGGTTAGAGAGAGAGAGATCTGTGTGTGTATGTGTGTGTGTAGGTTAGAAAGAGAGAGAGATCTGTGTGTGTACATGTGTGTATAGGTTAGATGGAGAGAGAGATCTGTGTGTATGTGTGTGTAGGTTAGAGAGAGAGAGAGAGAGAGAGATCTCAGTGTGTATGTGTGTGTGTAAGTTAGAGAGAGAGAGATCTCTGTGTGTGTGTATGTGTGTAGGTTAGAGAAAGAGAGATCTCTGTGTGTGTGTGTGTGTGTGTGTGTGTGTGTGTGTGTGTGTGTGTGTGTGTGTGTGTGTGTGTGTGTGTGTGTGTGTGTGTGTGTGTGCGTGCGTGTGTGTGTGTGTGTGTTAGGTTAGAGAGAGATATCTGTGAGTGTGTATGTGGGTGTGTAGGTTAGAGAGAGAGAGAGATCTGTGTGTATGTGTGTGTGTGTGTACTGGTTAGAGAGAGAGATGTATGTATGTATGTGTGTGTGTGTGTGTGTGTGTGTGTGTGTGTGTGTGTGTGTGTGTGTGTGTGTGTGTAGTTTTAGAGAGAGAGAGATCTGTGAGTGTGTAAGTGTGTGTGTAGGTTAGAGAGAGAGAGAGATCTGTGTGTGTACGTGTGTGTAGGTTAGAGAGAGAGAGAGACCTGTGTGTGTATGTGTGTAGGTTAGAGAGATCTGTGAGAGTGTATGTGTGTGTGCGGTTTAGAGAGAGAGGGAGAGAGAGGGAAAGAGAGGGAGAGAGAGGGAGGGGGAGTACTGTGAGTGGACAGTACCTCAGGGTGACCAGCCAGGTACAGTGTGGCCCAGTCCAAGGTCGTTCGTGACGTGTCCACTCCAGCTCCAAACAGATCAGACACTGTTTGCCGCACATGGACGTCTGTGAAGTTGGCCATGACCTGTGCACTCTCTTCTTGCTCAGCCTCTTTCTGAGCCAGCAGGATGCTGTCCGTCACATCATGAACACTGTCAGGTGAAAAGTTCTGTCGGTGCTTTTCAACGTTTTTCTCCAAATACTCCAGAAACTCAGACAACAAGGAAACAAACTTCCGAAACCTTTTTGTGGGCCAGTACTTGAGAAGCGGAACGATATCTTCCAGAAACCCATTCCCTATCTCGTTGTTGATAACATCAAACAGCCCAGCCAAGTGGTGGATGGTAGGATCATCATAGGGTTTAGCCTCCCCAAAACAGATGAAGTCCAAGATGTGGAACATGAGAACAATGTTGTAAGGACGGGGGTTAAAAGGCCCCGGCTCTGCCAACATTCTGTCAGTGACCTTGGCTATGACCTCATGTATGACCCTTGTCCAGGTGCGTCCCAGTCATATAATGCCTCAGAGCAGTCATACCAATTTTGCGATGAAGTTTCCAGGTCTGGGAGAAGTCGGTGAAGGCAATGTCCCTGCATCCTTCGGTCATGACGTCGATGCTGTACAGGTAGGGCCTCCCAGCAAAGTCATTGCCTGCACCATAAATGACGGTGAGTGTTTTTTCCTGCCATCGTCCTTCACTCATGAACCCAACAACAGTCTGACCATGGAATACAGAAACACATGATTTCATTTTGTCCTGAAATACTTGGAATGCCCCTCTTACCTTCTGCACATGCTAATGTGACCTTGGCTGAAAACTTCGTTGTATGTGTGTGATGCATGTTGGGACGATTGACGCCTGCTGTTTTGTCATGTCACTGTGTCATACCAACAGACCACAAGGACTGGCAGTGCAGTGATGTCAGTGTGTGAGTGAAACACAGCATTGGGGCTTGCATTGCACAGTGATGTCAGTGTGCGAGTGAAACAGAACCCTGGGTTTGCATTGCACAGTGATGTCAGTGTATGAGACATGCACAGTCCCAAAGCCCACAACAATCTGTTCATTATGTCAGTGTGTGTGATACATGCGCAGTCCCAAAGCCTACAACAATCTGTTCATTATGTCAGTGTGTGTGATACAAGCAGAATCAAGGTCTCCACTCTGTTAGGTCAGTTCGTGCTACCAACTGGACCAAAAGGTTTACCTTCAACTGTTTGTTTCCAAGTGAGGTGTGCAGGCAGAAATGGCAACAAATTTTTAAGAGAATTTTTTTTGTAAATCTGCTAAACAACAGGAACAGACAAATTATAACACAAAATTTGACACATTTCAACCTCTTATTATTGATAATTTTTTATTACCATTATTTATATTATCATTACAATTACCGTTACTGTTGTTGTTAGTATTATTGTTATTATCATTATTCTAATTTTTACTTTTATTAGTACTACCATTACTACTACCATTAATGGAGTTTTGTGTGTATGACCGTTTTTTTTATCCCACCACTAAGGCAGCCATACTCCATCTCGGGGAAGATTTGCAGTGTTTCTTTCACCATACGTGCTTGACGGAGTAGCAGACGATGCTACGCTGCCATGTCAAGCTAAACTGAACTGGTGCCGTGGTGTGAAAAATGTCTGCTAGCAAGCATTCAGCTCGCAAAGCCTAAGAACCAGTACGCCTGCACTCAGATAAGTACGCAGGAGCTATCTGTAACAAGTAGTTTCATTCAAAAGGTTCACTCACTTCGAAGAAAAATTCTAAAGCTTTGGACTGAAAAATTCCAAATCTTTGGACCCTATACACAGTCTTTAATATACAAAGGTTGTGAACATAAGGACTGGATATGCGGTCCTTAGTACAGAAAGAGTTAATGAGAAAGTTAGACATTCTGGAGACCATCAACCTGCAGCAAACTCCAACTGTTCATTTAAATCAAACCCTGCCTCAGCTTTCAATTCACAGCCTCCAAACTACCCATGAAGCCACCTTCAGTGTGGACCCACAATCACATTTCATGGCTCTGTCACATCCCAGCTTTCCACTAAGTTTGATTCAAAATTGTAGTTTTAAGCATAACCTTGCTGACAGACTGAAAAACCAACCAACCAACCAACCCAGCTGAAGGCGAAAAAATAACATGTTTGGCGGAGGAGAAACAATTGTGGAAAAAAAAAGGAACAAAGAAACAAGTCTTCGAAGAGAGGGAATGTTAACAGAGAATGTTCTGACAGGTGAATATGGAAAGGCTCGGGGGGAAGGGGGGGGGGGGGGGGGGGGGAAATAGGAGGGAGAAATGTAAGAATCAATATATCTCATTGAACAGAAGACCCCCACCTCTCTGTACCAGAGCCTCATTGATGGTGTCAAAAAAGTCGTTCAGGGTGATGCACAGCACGGGGCCAAAGTAGAAGGAGATGACAGGGCCATACTTCTCTTTGGCCCAAGCGACTGAGAGTGACGTAGAACTGATCCTCTTTGCTCCTCAACAACAGCAGGTTGCCCAGCAATGGCAGACGCCGAGGTCCAGGCGGCAGATGGTAGCGCTTCTTCATCAGGCGGTACATTAGGAACCACACCAGGGCTCCGACAACCACAGCCTGGATCAGGGGTGTGCCAGGGGCTCTGGCGCTGGCGGCTCTGGCCATGGAGAGGGTGTGTTGACAGAAGTCTTTTACTGCCTCCGCCAGATCGTCCATGATGGGGCTTGGGCCTGTGGACACCATGTAACATACACACTGTGAATGATCCGCTCCATACAACATACACACTGTGAATGATCCGCTCCATACAACATACACACTGTGAATGATCCGCTCCATACAAAATACACATTGTGGCTGATCCGCTCCATACAAAATACACACTGTGACTGATGCACTCCATACAAAATACACACTGTGACTGATCCACTCCATACAAAATACACACTGTGAATGATCCGCTCCATACAAAATACACACTGTGACTGATCCGCTCCATACAAAATACACACTGTGACTGATCCGCTCCATACAAAATACACACTGTGACTGATCCACTTCATCATACAAATACGCATTGTGGCTGATCCACTCCATACAACATACACACTGTGACTGATCCACCCCATACAAAATACAAACTGTGATTGATCCGCTCCATACAAAATACACACTGTGACTGATCCACTCCATACAAAAATACACACTGTGACTGATCCGCTGTGAATCAAACCAGTCAGTTATAATACAGTTCTCACTACGCATGACAGTCAAAACGTGTCCCTCAGTGCTCCACTGCAAACAGATCCAGCACAGTAACTGACACTGAAGCCTCTTTTCATCATCAGTTACAGCGCTACCAGCCTCCATTCCACTTCAGACAGATCCAACTTAGTAACTTAGTAATAACATAGCAGTCCACTCTCAGTCAACCAAGCAGCTGATCATGATCAAGCTTACGGTGCCATATGAGAACAGAATGGAGGCAGCTCAAATCTACAAGACTGAAAAGTATGCTGATCTGGCAAACAGCCTGAGGAGAGAAGGCTATCCAGTCAAAGTCCTCCTGCAGAAATTGGAGCTAGGGGGTTTGTAGGAACGTCTGCATACAGCCTCATGAAACAGCTCTCAGTTGCAGGGAGGGAAAAAAACCAAGAGCCCTGAAAGCAATGGCAGATGCAGCAGAGGGGTGTTCAAGCTGGATCTGGTCAAGGTGGAACAAAAGTGAACTTCATAAGGCTTAAATTTGCCTACAAATATCAGGTGCCCCAGTGGCTCAGTGGTTAGAGTGTGAGTCATTAAGTGGAAAATGAGCATGTCCAGAGGGTCATGGGTTCGAATCCCAGCCATGGCTCATCCCAAGATGGGGAAAAAAAAAAAGGGGGGCAGCAGAGGGACATCCAGAGTCATGAACCGGAGTGGCCCAGTCCCCTAGAGTGTCAGGAGTTAAGGGCCGAAACACTTGCTTGAAGGGGGCTTCTCTCTTCTGAGGACTCTCTGCTGCCACGCTCTCCACGAGTTTCTTTCTACTACACTGAAGCTTCTTTTCATCATCAGTTAGGCGCTACCAGCCTCCAACAGTGCCAGTTCTGGCCGGTTTGTGTCATCTGCCTGAAATTTGTGTCGTCTGCCTGAAGTTTGTGTCGTCTGCCTGAAGTTTGTTTGTGTCGTCTGCCTGAAGTTTGTTTGTGTCGTCTGCCTGAAGTTTGTTTGTGTCATCTGCCTGAAGTTTGTTTGTGTCATCTGCCTGAAGTTTGTGTCATCTGCCTGAGGTTTGTTTGTGTCATCTGCCTGAAGTTTGTTTGTGTCATCTGCCTGAAGTTTGTTTGTGTCATCTGCCTGAGGTTGTTTGTGTCATCTGCCTGAGGTTTGTTTGTGTCATCTGCCTGAAGTTTGTTTGTGTCACCTGCCTGAAGTCTGTTTGTGTTATTTGCCTGAAGTTTGTGTTGTCTGCCTGAAGTTTGTTTGTCATCTGCCTGAAGTTTGTTTGTGTCATCTGCCTGAAGTTTGTTTGTGTCGTCTGCCTGAAGTCTGTGTCATCTGCCTGAAGTTTGTGTCGTCTGCCTGAAGTTCGTTTTTTTCATCTGCCTGACGTGTGTTTGTGTCATCTGCCTGATGTTTGTTTGTGTAGGGTCGTAAACAATTTGTTTGAGCAAAATCCTAGACGTATGACACATCATCAGATTTTTTAAATGAAGCCAGCTGTCAGGTAACAGTTTTTCAGTTCAGTCAAACTTGTTCAGTTTTTAAGAAATGTTCATTTTTAAGCTCCCCCAATTCCCCCCAAAAGTCCTTTAACTAAATTAGTTTTACTAATAAACTATTCAAATTCATAAACTGGATTGAGATTCATCAGAATTCCAGAATCAGTTCTTTCATTGAACTTTCTGCACAAGATAATTTGGCATACAACATTGGAGAAATGTCATTGTACATGGCCTGCCACTCGCACACAATTGCCTACATTTTATCATTGGGGGAAACAATTGAAGTGTCTCACACTGTTGACAAGTTTGCAGTCCAATGTAGATCTGTGCAAATGTATGGCATTCCAAGTATGAAATAATTGTAGGGTCCATTTCTACAAGGAAACAGTGTGGTTTATGTCCATGTAATCATTTCAATGGAAGCTTTTAAATCATGACATATTCAGGTAAACAATCATTATAAATGTAAACAATACGTGTTATATGTATATAACGGTGATTCAGTAACACAGCTGAAAAACACCATTACATGTATATAATCATAATCATCATGATACATATAATGAAGGTATGAGAAGACAGCAGCCCTGTCATGCAGTCTCAGACCAAAATGGAACTCCATACATCATCTTCATCCTCTCTTCTTCCTTATCGATCAGCAATTAAAAAAAAAAGTCTCAAATTCTGAGGCCACTCACACCCTGCTCTCTCATGGTAGCTTCAGTCAATTTCCTGTCCACATTTTTCATTTTGGTGAGTTGATGTTGAGGTCATCAGTATCAAAAGTTCACAGGGACAAAGACGGTGGTGCCCTCTGGCAGGGCCCTTCAGACACTCACTTCACCATGGTGATAGCCCTGATGTGGCTCTTTGTGGATGGCTGGACCAGAAGCAACATTAATTCTCTCTGTCTGGTGCTCACTCACGCTGGCTCCATGACTAAAAAGTCATTGTCATCAGTGGTGGGCCAGTAGGTGGTGTGTCCAAAGTACATCAGATCAGAAAAAGGGCACTAAGGAACACCACTGAAGTGACTCAGCACTGTTCCAATGTCATCACATTGTTTGTGTGGGTATACATACCTGTCTCAGTGATGTATTGATCGTGGTTGGATTTTTTGTTCAAATGACAAATTTCCTTCCCATCCCACTCCCAAGTAAGTGAACATTTTCTTCTATAAAATGTCAAAGGTAGTCTGGTTGAACAATTCCACTCGATTCTAATAATATTAGCGGTATATTTTTTAAAGCAAAATGTTTCCATCAAACACTGACAAAGGATGAAGTCACTGACATATATGCAAGCACACTAATGTGTTCATTTGACCCCCTTATCGAATAACATGAGGTGCGTTCAGATTCCATTCACTTTGACGTATCTTTTATGGAAAGAAAATTACCCAGAAAAAAAAAAGGTGAAGGTAAATAAGCCAACACGATGACTGAAGTACTTTTGAGGAAGAAAGATGGAAGTTTAGGCCCATAAGGTAACACTACGAGGGTTGATGGTTATCTTCATCTGCATCTTCATCCATGGAGTATCCACAATCATCAGGTTGATTATTCTGACACTTTTGGGAGGATGACAAAAAAAAAAAAAAAAAAAAAAAAAAAAAAAACTTTCACTGCAGGAGGCTGTTAGCTCTTGCCAGGTCAAGAGTCTCTGATGTCACTACAGCCTCTGCCAAGTTGTTCCACTCCTGGATGGTACATGGCAGGAACGACTTTAATCTATAGTCTCGTACACACTGGAGGCGGTTTAGCTGATGAGAGTACAGTCTTCTGTTACGTGAGGTTGCAGCTCGGAGTTTTGATTTTCCATCAGACAAGGCCTTTCCAAACTCCACATGTACTAAGTCCTGTCTGATCTTGTAGAGCATGGCGAGCCGTGCAACCTTTCTCCGGTTCTGCAATGATGTCCAACCTGACTCAATGATCATTTGTTGAACACTTAAATGTTGGTGGTATTTGTTGTGACAAATCTTTCCTACATATAATACCTATGACTGCTGGACATTTGATGAAGGAGCACACACACACACACTCACACACACACACACACACGTTATGCATGCACTTGTTTTCCCCCCCCCATTCATCCTTCTTTATTCAATGGGACTATGAACTTACTTTAAGTTTTCCCCCAAACTAAAGTCTGCACGTTGAACTCACGGACTTACCTTGATCTCTGGTAAGTTACAGACAACTGCTGTTGGTGTATTTGAGCGTAGACTGTCCTAATGTCTTCCTGCAGCAACGTTTCCACTTTTGCCACATGTATCAGTGCCACGCATGTAGTGTACGTTATATATATGTACGTTGAAAACTAGAATGATGACTTGTTCTTCGCGTGAAATATTTCGCCATCCAATTTATGAGTACTTGGTACCCATACATTTACCTAATCGCAAAGTTGTTGATGTTTTAGGACAACCCAAAAAAAAAACTTACCAAAAACAACAGATTTTATTGGGGGGAAAAAAATGAAAAAATTTGTTTAATGAGTGATGTATTTCATTCCTGTAACTTTCATTTCTTGTTTACGTCTGCAAATTTAAGGGTACTTGAGTACCTAAAACCTAGCAAGTTGAGTGCTCTTGTCCATAATTATGCCCCAGTAGAGTCGAGATACCGTTTCATGCGTGTATGCATTTCACAGAGACAAGAAAAATTGTCACACATGTGACTAATCCCATGTGCTACATGTGTGCGTGCACATACAGCTGATTTCTGTTCGTGTGTCATCTCTGTGGAGGTAGAAAACAGTTCCAAAAAATTTGCGCCACTCAAAGGAAATAATTTTTTTTTTTAATGTGCGTGCATGCGTGCGTGTGTGTGTGTGTGTGTGTGTGCACAGAAATATTCACTACAGGTGTGTGTGTCTGTGTGTCTGTGTCTGTGTGTCTGCATGTTTCCGCCGTGCAGTTTGATGGTAATGAGTTTAATAAATCCCAGTGCTTCTATTTCATGGCCCAACCACTGATGAACCCAACCAGGCTCCTAATCAGGCAACGTGAAGGGGGCCCACATGTTTTCCAGGTTGGCTTCCCAGTGCTCCAAAACGTCACTTTGGCTGCGATAGTCATGCCAGCCAGTCCATACAGCGACAGTCTGTGGCAGCCAGTCCATACAGCAACAGTCTGTGCCAGCCAGTCCATACAATAACAGTCTGTGCCAGCCAGTCCATACAATAACAGTCTGTGGCAGCCAGTCCATACAGCAACAGTCTGTGGCAGCCAGTCCATACAGCAACAATCTGTGGCAGCCAGTCCATACAGCAACAGTCTGTGGCAGCCAGTGCATACAGCAACAGTCTGTGTAAGCCAGTCCATACAGCAACAGTCTGTGGCAGCCAGTCCATACAGCAACAGTCTGTGGCAGCCAGTCCATACAGCAACAGTCTGTAGCAGCCAGTCCAAACAGGACCTGTTCAAATCTCATGTGGCTGATGCATTCAGCATGTGTTGATTGCACACAACTGCTTTTGCTTTCATCACTACCCCTTGTGCATCTGAAAGTGCCGCTGTGGATTGCACAATGTTGATTCCATCACTACCCCTTGTGCATCTGAAAGTGCCGTTGTGGATTGCACAATGTTGATTCCATCACTACCCCTTGTGCATCTGAAAGTGCCGCTGTGGATTGCACAATATTCTCTCACTGTCCTATATATCACAACAGTGATACCACTTCGTGTCGACTGCCCTTTTTTTTTTTTCTTTTCTTCCCCCCCCCCCCCCCCCCCCACCCCCCCACCATGCTGCTGCACGCTTCACTTTTAGTTATATCTGTGCAACTTTACAGATATAAAGCTGTTGAACAGTCTTGTACTCGCTGCAGTGGAATGTGTGTGTGTGTGCGTGTGTGTGTGTGTGTGTGTTTAACTAGGTACATGAAGTTTGTGCGCAAGTGTGCGTGTGTTTGAAGGTTTAATGGAGGGTGTTGGTGATGGTAAGGAAAAGGGTTTGTTTTTCAGGAGATCAGAGATCACCTAAGGCCCACCTAGGTTCTAGCTAGATCCGGCTTGTCCAAGCTGAAGCTAGCTGCGACCTAGGTGGGCCCTAGGACCCTTGCTGCAAGGGGAGTGGGGGTGGCTGAGCATGTGCATATGAAAGAGCATCTTGAGATCATACTGAAGGGGGAGTTGTGGTGGAAGGGGGAGGCATGGGGAAGGGAAGGGGGATTAGGGTCGGGGGAGCTGAGGCACGTGTGGTTGAAACATACCTTAGTGGGCGATTTCACACGTGTGCTTGAAACATACCTTAGTGGGTGATTTCACACGTGTGCTTGAAACATACCTTAGTGGGTGATTTCACACGTGTGCTTGAAACATACCTTAGTGGGTGATTTCACACGTGTGCTTGAAACATACCTTAGTGGGTGATTTCACACGTGTGGTTGAAACATACCTTAGTGGGTGATTTCACACGTGTGGTTGAAACATACCTTAGTGGGTGATTTCACACGTGTGGTTGAAACATACCTTAGTGGGTGATTTCACACGTGTGGTTGAAACATACTTAGTGGGTGATTTCACATGTGTGTTGAAACATACCTTAGCGGGTGATTTCACATGTGTGGTTGAACACATACCTTAGTGGGTGATTTCACACGTGTGGTTGAAACATACTTTAGTGGGTGATTTCACATGTGTGGTTGAAACATACCTTAGCGGGTGATTTCATGGTCTTTACCCAGCTCCCTGACCGCCAACGTCACAACATGCTCCATTTTCTGCAGTCTGCCTGCCGTACTGAGTCTGCTCTCCTGAAAACAGTCGATGATCTCCTTTCTGTCTTTGATGACTCGGGTCTGTTCACTGTCTTTCCTGGACTTGGCAGCCACTTTCCACACTATCCATCATAATATGTTTCTGTCTTGTCTTCACTATACTTTCGGCATCTCTGATAAAACACCTTCACAATTTCAGTAATGTCTCTGGTTGGTTGTACACAAGCTGTTTCTGTTAAACACTTTCTCTCTCTCACCCAGGTGCCTTGCAATATGGAATCCCTCAGGGATATGTTCTGAGCCCTATTCTATTTGTTATTTATACACACCCATCCCCGACATTGCTGCCCATTACAGCTTTTCTCTCACCACTGTTTTTCCGATGACAATCTACTTTACATGTCTGATGATATTTCTCTGGTTCTTTCTGTTATTCATTGCACTTATGTACTTCAGACATTAAAACCTAGGATGACAAACTGCTTGTGTGCGTGTGTGTGCATTTGTGTGTGTGTATGTTTGCATGTGTATGTGTGTGTGTGTTTGCATGTGTATGTGTGTATGTGTTTGCTTGTGTGTGTGTGTGTGTGTGTGTGTGTGCTTGTGCTTGCCAAGTATGACTGCTCACACACTCCTCAGTTCCTTTCAATGATGGATATGGAGCATCTTACTTGGAATAGATTAAAAAGACTTGTATCTAAACAGCTTACTAACCAGTACCAAATAAGGAACGCTATCAAAAGCCTCAACACTACCATCTCAGTTGGGGGGAGCTCATATGCAATCTGCACTTCACCAATATTATAGAAGCACTTTGCCAAAGCAACAATGATAAGATAAGATAATGTTGCTTATAGCTCAGCCGACCGCAAAGGGCCACATCTGGGCTGTCACCACGTTAAAGCAACAATGAACTCCACTACTTAACCAGCAGTCTAAAAGACAGCCCGTGCACATGGGGTGGAAATCAGTGTAGAAAAGAGCAAGGTGATGGTGAACAGCAGCAATGAAGACCAGACCACAAGCATCCCAATGAAGCCAGTCCTTTCATCTGTAAACTGAAACTAGGATACCGGTGAATGAAAGTAAAAATAAGCCTGTTCTTGATATCAGGCCTGAAATAAAGAAAAAACAAAGAAATCCCTAAATCAACGGAAAAGATTTTTCAGGCCTGCTCAAAGTTTTCATCGAGCTAAGTTTATTATCAAAGACTGTTCCCAGAAATATCAAAAAGAACATTCAGTTCTGCATATGCCTCATCATACGACAACTAGTTTACAAACTCACAACCTATGCTCTTTGAATGGTCCAAACAACAAAGAAGAGCACTATCCAACCACAACCCTT
Organism: Conus betulinus; assembly: GCA_016801955.1. Taxonomy (NCBI): domain Eukaryota; kingdom Metazoa; phylum Mollusca; class Gastropoda; order Neogastropoda; family Conidae; genus Conus; species Conus betulinus. The sequence continues at coordinate 33,373 of JADBJO010005483.1, forward strand.
TTTCCCCAAAAAATGCTCTTACTGCCCATCATGACTACCAAATAAAAGAATGCCACAGAGTAGATTAAGAATGCATCCTGTGGTAACAATCATCTTTAAAACTGTACTTAATTTTCCTTCTCCACCGAGTTATTGAAGTCTGTCTGAAGTTTCTGATGTTACTTTTGTGTGTGTCCTTCATTTAACATCTATCCACTGTTCATGATATCAGACACAAAAAAAAACAACAACAAAAAAAGTGAATGTATACGGAAGTAATTGCGAGCGTGCACATAACGTGTGTATATGTTGGGTGCGCGTACACACGAATTGTGTGTGTGTGTGTGTGTGTGTGTGTGTGTGTGTGTGTGTGTGTGCGTGCGTGTGTGTGTGTATGTGTGTGTGTGTGTGAATGTGTGTGTGTGTGTGTGTGTGTGTGTGTGTGCCTGTGTGTGTGTGAGTGAGAGAGTTGTGGATGTGTGAGTGTGTGAATATCTTTACACAAGTCATAGCGAAGATTAACATGAAACAAAATTACTTATAACCAACAACTAACTAATCAATTAAAGTCAAAACGGATGACAGTATTAAAGAAAAGTATTAAAGAAAAAAAAAAAAAAAAAAACCCACAAAAAAGTCCTTTGATTCACCCCCCCCCCCCCCCCCCCCCCCATTTTATCCACCCCACCCCCTTCCTTTCTTATCCCCTGCAAATAAAGTTAATAAAAAAATATTATAAGTATTTTCCAATAGGGGTGCGTTATAAGTGTACAAAGAAATCGTACGTTAAATCTGGTGACTGAAAAATGGCCTGCACAGTGTTTTGCTTCAATACTGGAATGATTTTTTTCATATCATTGCATGAAACAATATGAACTGGAGTAATTTTGTTCCACATACGCAAACTATGTTCTTTACATATTTTGTTTTAAATGCATTAAGTTTCCACCTGTGCATTAATGAGAGTAATTTTCTATTAAGGTTAAAATTCTCTTTTATTCTTTTAATATCAAACTGTTCTTTACAGACGTGATCTACCATACTATATTCGAAAGCTTTCCAGATATGCGACTTAACTAAGTTACACTGTTCATGTACTGATAAGGGGAAATCAAACAGTTCTGAATCAACACTATTTTTGGGCTCCACGTTTAGCTGCCCTGTCTACTTTTTCATTATAATGAAAAGAACAATGTGAAGGAATCCAAAAAAAGCTACATGGGTTCCTCTTGCAATTAACATGTGTATCATACAACTTATCTCTATGATCATTTCAGGTCTTGAGTGCAATTGAAAAACTTTTAATGCCTGAAGAGCTGATTTAGAATCAACACAGAACAGAATTTGAAATATTGTTTTTGGAAAGTTTAAAAGGTAATTTAAAGCCAGGAGTATCGCTGTTAATTCTGCTGTAAACATCGATTTGTTAATTCCGATATGAAATGATTTCTCTACTCTTAAGTCTGGTATTATGAATGCACAACCAGTTTGTTATCAATGCACGAACCGTCTGTGTATATTTTCAAATAATTTGAATAGTTCTTTTCAACATGGCATTTGATATAGCTTACTAACATATTTATGTTTTTATCTTTTTTCATATTGGTATGTTCAATATCAAAATGTGCTTTATTAAGCTCCCAAGGTGGTATAGGAGAAAATAACGGTCTAATGGACAGAGCATTGTTTTTGATTGAAAGTCCAGAATCAGTAATACTTTTTGACGTGTAAGTTGCCAGTGTTTTTTGAGAAGCTATAGATTTTGCTCTTTTAGGAAAATCAATATCTGACCTCATTTTTATTTCAGATCTAATGTGTGTTTTATTACTTGTACTCTTGATAACAAATTTACAACACGCTAACTCTCTGTATTCATCTAAGGGAAGCATCTGCGCTTCGTTACTTTTGTTTCTTCATGTGTGCTCGTTTCATATTAATGTAATAATGAACCTGGATTTTTTGTGTGAAACATAATCATCCGCATGTGACAGCAGCAACATACACATCTTTCAGTCGAGTCATTTTTTTTTCTTTTTTCTTTACTAATTTCTCTTTGAGACATGAAGTAACAGTCAGAATGGTGATATCACAGCGCCAATTCCACATAACTGACTGTACACACAGATACCAACATTCAGTGACAGTTATGTGTACTGAAAATCCATGTCACCTTCACCCACAGGCGGCAATGGAACAGGTTGGATCGGACGAGGTCAGACTGATCCTCCAACACACAATACAAACCATGGCCATCTGAGGTCTGTCACTTGGCCCTGGAAGCTTCTTGCTCTTTCCTGACCTGCGTCCCGTGACCTTCAAATTGTGCCTCATCTTCAACCTTCTTGTTGGAGGTTTATTCGTCTCCCATCCCTCAAATCCTTGAAGCTAGCCATCACATCAGGGCAGCTCATTCTATTTGACCTTTTAATATTCCGGCATTTGCATTACCCGCAGTAAAACACACAAAAACACACACACACACACACACACACTCCCCTTTCTTCCCCCTTACCTCATGTTTCAAACAGTTCATTTTTTTTTCAACTTTTAAATGTTTGACATACAGATCATTCGGTCAACATACTGTTGTTGCCATGTTTGATGATTCAGAGGAATGACAACTGGCATACATGCAATCATTGCACTTTGACTTGCATGCAGTTCTGACAGTCAAATGACCTGTGACCAAGGGCACATCGCTGCCCAAGAGTGTGACAACACTGGTAATACTGATCATGACAGTGTTAGCATGCAAAAAGCACTGCTGTATTAAAAAACAAACAATAAACAAAGAAAGAAACAAACAACCTTTCTAAGTATAATTCTCCCTCTAGTCTTTCCCATTTGTCCCCATGGCATTCATGCCACTGGGATGTGCCAGCTGTCAGCCAACATACATGTCACACACAGTCATACTGACACAAATTACACAACTACAAGATTTAACTTGTTGTATCAAGAGAAAACAGGACTTCTGATTAATAAAAATGAAAAGAATGACTATCAAATGTTTGGTCCCTCATAAAAAATGGAAATTCAAAGATGATATATAAAACACTTACTCAGAATGATTCCTCTCCTCCATGTGTGGAGAAATGGCAACATAATTACATGGATATACGGTTATCTTGGGAAAATTTTTTTTTGAAACCATTTAAATGTACCCCAGATAATCAACTAAGGTGGTTTCAACTGAGACTTTTGTATAGGTTACTTCCTACACAAAGATATTTATATCTGCACAGAAATATCAGTCACCTTATGTACCTTTTGTGGCATTGAAGAAGAAACAATTGTTCATCTCTCTTTTGGAGCTGTACATTGGTGCAGAACTTCTGGGCCAGTTTGAGATCTTGGTTGAGTGAACATGTCCCCACTGTGAAAATGTAACCTTTGGTGAAGTTTTTGTTCTCCTTGGCTGGAATAATCGGTATAAAGTTGATGAAGCTTTAGACTAGACTTAATTATATTATTAGCCAAATTCCATATCTACAAGTGTAAAATGCAAAGAAACTTGCCAAATATTAATGCATTCAAAAGAACTCTGAAGCACAGGTATGATGTAAGTAGAAAGAAACTCGTGGAGAGCGTGGCAGCAGAGAGTCCTCAGAAGAGAAGCCCCCTTCAAGCGAGTGTTTCGGCCCTTATCTCCTGACACTCTAGGGGGGTGGGCCACACCCGGTTCATGACTCCGGATGTCCCTCTGCTGCCCCTTTTTTTTTTTTTCCATCTTGGGATGAGCCATGACTGGGATTCGAACCCATGCCCTTCTGGACATGCTCATTTCCACTTAATGACTCGTGCACTAACCACTGAGCCACAGGGACACCTGATATTTGTAGGAAAGTTAAGCCTTATGAAGTTCACTTTTGTTCCTCCTTGACCAGATCCAACTTGAACACCTCTCTGCCGCTTCTGCCATTGCTTTCAGGGCTTTGGTTTTTTCCTCCCTGCAACTGAGAGCTGTTTCATGAGGCTGTATGCAGACGTTCCCACAAACCCCCTAGCTCCAATTTCTGCAGTGAGGACTTTGGCCTGATAGCCTTCTCTCCTCAGGCTGTTTGCCAGATCAGCATACTTTTCAGTCTTGTAGATCTGAGCTGCCTCCATTCTGTTCTCATATGGCACCGTGAGCTCGATCATGATCAGCTGCTTGGTTGACTGAGAGTGTAATACTATGTCTGGTCTCATGCCACTCTTGCTGATAATCTCTGGGTAACTATTCCATTCTGGGAGGTCTGCTGTGCACTCCCAGTCATCTGCCCCGTCCAGCAGACTCTGCCTGCATGTTCCGAGTGGCACTGTTGTTCTTGGCCATGATTCGCTGCCTCCTGCCGTGAAGAATGTTGCGGGTGCTTTTGGAGTCCTGATTTTCCCTTTTGTGGTGTTGGTACTAGCCCAGACTACTTGTACAATCTCTTTGAGCACTTGGTTGTGCCTCCATGTGTACCCTTCCTTGAGCCAGGGCTACTTTACATGAGCTTAGGACATGCTCCACTGTTTGTTTTTCATGGCAAAGGGGGCATGAGGGATCGTCTGTTTTTCCCCACTTCACCAGGTTTGCATTTGAAGGCAGAAGGTCATATGCAGATCTGAGAATGAAGCTGATCCTGAGAGGGCCATGTGCCAAATGTCATTCCAAGTGAGACTTCTTTGGAGTGCATTCTCCCACGTTGTCCATTGCCCTTGCTGGCTCTGCTGGACTGCTTTTTGGAGTCTTTGTTGGTCTTCTTCTTTTCTCATCTCCTGAATCATCATGTCTGTCTTTTTTGCTTTTCCTTTGGCCTTTGACCACCATTCAGTTTTGGTCACCCCCAGTCCTTGTCTGTTGGTCTGTGTGTGTCCTGTTATTTCTCTGATCTTGAGACTTTCTTTTGCAGAATCCATCGCCTCTTGAACTTTCCATTTTCTGCCTGTCTTCAGCTGGGGCTTGATTGCTTCAACCACCTTGTCTCCTGAGTCCTCCAGCATGCTTTGAAGTCTGATCTTCCCTGCTTTATATTCCTCCAGGATGGATTTCAGTGGTAGTTTCAGCTTTGCTTGGCGACAGTATAGCGCTATGTCAGTCAGACAGGGTGGGACACCAAGCCATTTCCTTGTGAACTTGTTGATTTTGGATTCCATTGCCTCCACTATGCTGGTACAGATGTCGTATATCATCAGAGGCCATAGGAGCTTTGGTATCAGCATGAACTGCAGACACCAGATCTTGTATTTGCCAGGGAGCCCACACTGGTCAATGGTCTCCAAGCCTTCTTCCGACATCTGTTTGGTTTCTTTTGCTCTTCGTGTGTCTTTCAGCGTATCATCATACCATCTTCCAAGGCTCTTGACTGGCCTAAAATATTAATGCATTCAAAAGAACTCTGAAGCACAGGTATGATGTAATAAAATACTGTCATTCAGTGAGTGCATCTTTTGAAAAATTTAATTAAAATGGATGATTTATAAGCCTCTCATAGACAGTGTTACTTAGGAAAAGCTGAGTCAGCAAATCGAATAGGTACTTAAAACTGGGTCATTAATAATGTTACTTGAAAACTGAAATGAGTATTACTATTAGACTAAGAGGATACACCAAGAATATGACGTTGGTCTACAAGGCTTTTAACTGACAACTGGTGTTTTCGTGTTCAACCAAAAGTCAGATGCCTGAATTGGTGAATACGTGTCTGTGAATGTGTGTGTGTGTGTTTTAAAGACTACTGACTGCATGACATTTAGAACTCAAGTGAACACCATACTTCCACGTGGAAATCAAGTTATATATATTGCCTAAATGAGTATAATAAATGTTATAGCCTGTATGAGGAAGAGGGAACGGTGTAGAGTTGAAGGATGAGAATAATTGAAAAGTATATGGATGAATGGCTGGTCAGAAAATTGAAACTGATTACCGATTTCTTGATTGACTGGAGAGAAGATTGGTGGGGGGGGAGAGAATACCGTGTGTGGAGGGAAGGAAAAGAGGGGGGGGGGGGGGGGGAGGAAAGAGTACACTTTTTTTTGTTTTTAGTTTAGTTTAGTTTTTTTCTTTTTTTTCTTTTTTATGAATCATACTGCTATGTTGATATTTTTCTGTATAGAATAAGGATATGGGTGTGAAAGAAGGAATTGTGGAATGAAAGGATGAGAAAGGGATCAATAAAAAATGCAGGGGGAAGAAGGGGGGAAGGAGAGAGGAAAAAATCATTAATGAGAGAACGGGAGGAAGAAAGAAGAAGGGGGAAGGAAGGGAAAAAAAAAAAAGAAAAACAACCTCCTTGTAACTATTACATTCATTCTATTTCATTTTTTTTTTTTTTTTTTTCACACGCACTCATTCAAACCGAGTAATGCTCAAAGAAAAACTGCCAGATTGTAATGATTATATTTATTATTCATAAGTACACATTTACATATTGGTATATGTACTAGGCATGCTCATGTCAGATTGTTAAATCCATGGCAAAGGATGAGCGCGTGAGGAGAGGAAAGAATGAAGGAACTGTGGAGTGGAAGGATGAGAGAGGAGGAATAAAACATTTAGAGAGGAGGAATAAAACATTAAAAAAAATTTTTTTTTAAAGATTTAACTTGTTGAGCGGCACATCTGTTTATTTCAGCAGCTGTACTGACCAGCAAAATCTTTGTGGCCCAAATAAGGAAAATAATCCACAAGATAAGCATCAGCTGGCACTTCTTGACTTCGGCCACAACCCAAGTAGGAAATCATTCAGATCTGGGACATGTGTCATGGTCCTAAAGCAGTACAGCCAGAGGAAGATCATCTTCAGGGTCTCTTAACATCTTCTTCAGGATCACTACCATTGTCTTCAGGGTCTCTAACATCCTCTTCAGGGTCACTAATATCCTCTTCAGGGTCACTGACATCCTCCTCAGGGTCACTAATATCCTCTTCAGGGTCACTAACATCCTCCTCAGGGTCACTACCATTTTCTTCAGGGTCTCTAACATCCTCTTCAGGGTCACTAATATCCTCTTCAGGGTCACTAACATCCTCCTCAGGGTCACTAACATCCTCCTCAGGGTCACTAACATCCTCTTCAGGGTCACTACCATCCTCCTCAGGGTCACTAACATCCTCCTCAGGGTCACTAACATCCTCCTCAGTCACTAACATTTTCTTCTGGGTCACTGACATTGTCTTCAGCGTCACTAACATTGTCTCCTGGGCCACTAACATCCTCTTCAGGGTCACTAAAAGTCTTCTGGGTCACAAACATTGTCTTCAGGGTCACTAACATCGTCTTCAGGGTCACTAGCATCATCAGCACAGTCTCCCCCTATTTCAATAATGAACTTGGCATCTTCCTCTTCTTCAGAAAGCTTGATTTCATGGGAAATTCCTGCTTGACTGTAAAACATGAATTTCTCCTCCTCAACAAGGGCAGCAACTCTCCCCACACAGGACAGAAACAGTCTACTACGCTCAGCAGAGAAATGGTTTCTTCATCGCCAGTGCCAACAGCAGGGAGCAGCGTCATTCACATGTATAGCAGTTAACAAAGAATTATCTATCCCATCTCTGTCTGTCCAAAGTAATGTACAGCAGTCAACAAAGAAGTATCTATCCATCTCTATCTGTCTATCGTAATGTATAGCAGTCAACAAAAAAGTATCTATCCATCTCTGTCTGTCCAAAGTAAATGTACAGCAGTCAACAAAGAAGTATCTGTCCATCTCTGTCTGTCTATCGTAATGTACAGCAGTCAACAAAGAAGTATCTGTCCATCTCTGTCTGTCCAAAGTAATGTACAGCAGTCAACAAAGAAGTATCTGTCCATCTCTGTCTGTCCAAAGTAATGTACAGCAGTCAACAAAGAAGTATCTGTCCATCTCTGTCTGTCTATCGTAATGTACAGCAGCCAACAAATAAGTATCTGTCCATCTCTGTCTGTCCAAAGTAATGTACAGCAGCCAACAAAGAAGTATCTGTCGATCTCTGTCTGTCCAAAGTAATGTACAGCAGCCAACAAAGAAGTATCTGTCCATCTCTGTCTATCGTAATGTACAGCAGCCAACAATGAAGTATCTGTCCATCTCTGTCTGTCTATCGTAATGTACAGCAGTCAACAAAGAAGTATCTGTCCATCTCTGTCTGTCTATCGTAATGTACAGCAGCCAACAAAGAAGTATCTGTCTATCTCTGTCTGTCTATCGTAATGTACAGCAGCCAACAAAGAAGTATCTGTCCATCTCTGTCTGTCTATCGTAATGTACAGCAGTCAAAAAAGAAGTATCTGTCTGTCCAAAGTAATGTACAGCAGCCAACAAAGAAGTATCTGTCCATCTCTGTCCAAAGTAATGTACAGCAGTCAACAAAGAAGTATCTGTCCATCTCTGTCTGTCTATCGTAATGTACAGCAGTCAACAAAGAAGTATCTGTCCATCTCTGTCTGTCCAAAGTAATGTACAGCAGTCAACAAAGAAGTATCTGTCCATCTCTGTCTGTCCAAAGTAATGTACAGCAGTCAACAAAGAAGTATCTGTCCATCTCTGTCTGTCCAAAGTAATGTACAGCAGTCAACAAAGAAGTATCTGTCCGTCTCTGTCTGTCCAAAGTAATGTACAGCAGTCAACAAAGAAGTATCTGTCCATCTCTGTCTGTCTATCGTAATGTACAGCAGTCAACAAAGAAGTATCTGTCCATCTCTGTCTGTCTATCGTAATGTACAGCAGCCAACAAAGAAGTATCTGTCCATCGTAATGTACAGCAGTCAACAAAGAAGTATCTGTCCATCTCAATGTACAGCAGTCAACAAAGACGTATCTGACCATCTCTGTCTGTCCAAAGTAATGTACAGCAGTCAACAAAGACGTATCTGTCCATCTCTGTCTGTCCAAAGTAATGTACAGCAGTCAACAAAGACGTATCTGTCCATCTCTGTCTGTCCAAAGTAATGTACAGCAGTCAACAAAGACGTATCTGTCCATCTCTGTCTGTCCAAAGTAATGTACAGCAGTAAACAAAGACGTATCTGTCCATCGTTCTGTACAGCAGGCAACAAAGACGCATCTGTCCATCTCTATCTGTCCATCGTTCTGTACAGCAGTCAACAAAGACGCATCTGTCCATCTCTATCTGTCCATCGTTATGTACAGCAGGCAACAAAGAAGTATCTGTCCATCTCTATCTGTCCATCGTTATACTACAGCAGGCAACAAAGAAGTATCCTGTCATCTCTATCTGTCCATCGTTATGTACAGCAGGCAACAAAGAAGTATCTGTCCATCTCTATCTGTCCATCGTTATGTACAGCAGGCAACAAAGAAGTATCTGTCCATCTCTATCTGTCCATCGTTATGTACTACAGCAGGCAACAAAGAAGTATCTGTTCATCTCTATCTGTCCATCGTTATGTACAGCAGGCAACAAGGCAGTATCTGTCCATCTCTATCTGTCCATCGTTATGTACAGCAGGCAACAAAGAAGTATCTGTCCATCTCTATCTGTCCATCGTTATGTACAGCAGGCAACAAGGCAGTATCTGTCCATCTCTATCTGTCCATCGTTATGTACAGCAGGCAACAAAGAAGTATCTGTCCATCTCTATCTGTCCATCGTTATGTACAGCAGGAAACAAGGCAGTATCTGTCCATCTCTATCTGTCCATCGTTATGTACAGCAGGAAACAAAGAAGTATCTGTCCATCTCTATCTGTCCATCGTTATGTACAGCAGGCAACAAAGAAGTATCCCTCCATCTCTATCTATCCATCGTAATGTATACCAGGCAACAAAGAAGTAGGTATCTATCCATCTCTCTCTGTCCAAAGTAATGTATAGCAGTCAACAAAGAAGTATGTATCTATCCATCTCTATCTGTCCATCGTAATGTAATGTATAGCAGTCAACAAAGAAGTAGGTATCTATCCATCTCTATCTATCCATCTACATCTGTATATCTATCTCTACCTTTCTGTGTGTGTGTATGTGTGTGCGTGTGTGTGTGTGTGTGTGTGTGTGTATGTATGTTTGCGTGTGTCCATATGTTTGTGTGAACTGGTGAATGAATGTGTGAGTGCATGTTTATAAGAGCGTGTCAGTGAACAGGAAATGTACACACATACCTTTCTGAGCACATGTGTTTTAAGGGACACAAAAAACAACTTCCACCACCTCTTGGTAGAAAAGGAGTGTGCATTCACACACGTCACTGTCACGGACGCCTTTTAAATTCTTTAGTTTACACATAAGGGATTGTTGCTGACAGGCAGTGTGTCAGTTTTAGCTTGTGTGGAGGTTAGAGCACAGAGGTCATGCTCTCAAGCGTGTCGTCCGTGGGGTTGCAGCATCCTCTGACTTGACTGTCCCCTTCAATTAAAAGAAAAAAAAGCTGAATGTGAGGGGCACGCGAGAGCGAACGTGTGTACAGATAATACGGCGCGCGTGTGAGTGTGCGTTGCCGCGCGGCTGTGCGTGTGCGTGTGTGTGTGTGTGTGTGTGTGTGTGTGTGTGTGTGTGTGTGTGTGTGTGCGCGCGCATATGTGTGTGTAGGCGCGCGTGTGCGCGTGGGTGGGTTTCTTTTTTTTTTAGATACCTGGCCAGAGTTTCAGGCCGGATTGTGTTGCTCGTGTTTTTCTGGGCAAGTTGGCATTCTCGAGATGTCCCTGGGTGGGACTGTAACTGTATTCAGACTTGTTGCAATCTTGGGTTGGTCGATCTTGGGTTTTGATTAAGCACTCGATTCGCTAGCAGCCGAGTGGTAAGGATCCCCATCCTTGGGTAGTGGGCCTCTTTTGTCTACTTCATCGTAGCGCTGCAGCAGGGGACCTAGCCGTTCGTTCGGCCGAAGGAAGCCGCTGGTCTTCTGTTGGGATCTCTCTATCCCTACCCACTGCTACCTCTCCATTGGGTCGTCCAGGACCTGAAGTTCCTTTCGGGTAGGGACTGGTTGGTCGAGTCCCGTCTTCCGTCGAGACTGGGGGCTGGCCGGCACTTCCTTTTCTGACCACCCCGCCGTTCTGGTAAGAATTATTTCTGTATATAGAGAAAGTATTTTTTTATTGTGAAACCACCCTTTTCGCAAGTGAAAGAGAAGAGAAAAAAAAAAAAAAGTTTTTTTTTTTTTTTATTTTATCCATTTTCCATCCTGCTTGTAAAAGGGTGTGTAGTCGAGGCGTGTCAGCGAAGCGCTCTTGAATAGTTTTCTGCCCCCATTCGGAGTGTTCCGATTGTGATTTATGTACTCCGACTCTATTTCTGTTTTCCTTTACCCAATTTCTGAGTGATTTCTGGGGTAAGGAGAAGCTCATTTCATGGTTGTAAAAAGAATTCCGTATCTTTTGTGGCACCAGGACTATAGGGTTGTCTTTGTGCTAGAATGGTTTTGGGCGCTGCTGTTAACCAAGGGGAGGATATATGGATGGTTGATTTCTAACAGCTCAGAAGTCTTGCTGGATAGGTTGGTGCCTGACTGGTTGGAATTTATTATTATTTTAAAATATTTGTAATTTGGAACACAGACATGCGAGATAGATGCGGACATAAATAGGGTGTTCATCCGACTAATATAAAGTCGGAAACAGGGATCTCCCATCGCGACGCCCGCGTTGGCCCTGCTCCTTTCGTATTGTCTGTTCCTGTTCGTCCTGTCTGTCCTAATGTTTGATTTTTTTTTTTTTTATGGATGGACGTATGAAAGGATGAACGAGGCTCTTTATTTTTTTTTTTTTTTGTGGGGGAAAATAAAGGGAGTTAATTTCTATTTTCTCACATAGAAAACAAAACTGGGGAAATCTTTTTCTAAAAATTAAATGTAGGTTTCGAATTATGTTTTAACATAGAGAAATTAAGTGATAATATAAATGGTTTGCACACACTGTTTTCATGTCTTTCTTCACTGCACCAACACATTTAGGTTTTATGGGGAGAATTTCTCTGAAAGACACTGATCTTCGCTGCAGGGGTTTTGGTTTTTTTTTTTTTTGGGTCTCGGTTTTGGCGCATCCAGCGCCTTCTACCAAGGCATCTACTACCTGAACCGGTGATGCAGCTGTTGGACTCAGGTACCGGGGAGCAGTCCTCCAAGGCATCTACTACCTGAACCGGCGATGCAGCTGTCGACTCAGGTACCGGGGAGCAGTCCTCCAAGGCATCTGCTGCGAGATGTGGGTCCTGGGCTCCCTTGACAGATGAGCTGAGTGACTTTAAGCTGTGGTGTAGAAGGCGTGGAGGCAGCTGTGTGCCAGCCAAGGCAGTATGAACGGATGACTATTTTGAATGAATGGAGTATGGAAGGCATTAGTGTGAAAGGGATTGAACTGTGTGTTGTCCTGTGAATTAATGTGTAGGTGTGTTCCTTGCTTTTTCTTCTTTTACTTGGAGGCACATAGCGATTAGTGGGATTTAGGGCAAACAATAGGCGGGTGACCCGGGTTCTGGGGAAAGGTGTATTGGGGTTACTTTGTCCCCTTAAATAGATAGGTTCTGATAGGTATCTATCCTTCTTCTCTAATTCCCACCTTCTCAGAACTTGCTCCTCGTCTGTCTCCTTTTCTTTCTTTAGTTTTCCCTCATCCCATATCTGTGTGAATGAGAATATTTATGTTAGTGATGTGAAAATAAATGTTGTTTTGAATTTACCCCTGCGTTTCCTGGTGTCGGGAGTTTGGGGTGTTGACTGTGCCTTTCTCCGCCACTTACTCCGTCTCCTTCCTAACCCCTAGGTCACTTGACCTTGACAGTCACAGTAACACAACCCATCCCGAAACAGTTCCAAGATGTGATGATGTCACAGAGTGCCAGACTGCACGCCGCCTTCAGCGTGAAGTGACAATGATCTTGAATGGCTTGGGAACATGAGTACCTGCGCTGCTTACTTCGTAGCCAGGGTCAAAGGTCGCTCCCTCAGGCAGAGTGATGGTGAAGCGTTTGAGGTAACAGGCAAGCAGCAGCAGCAGTTCCGGTTTGGCCACGCTCTCTCCCAGACACGCCCTCCGCCCTGTGGAGAACGGCATCCAAGCCTTGGGTGTCGTCTTCAGCTTGCCTGTAAACACACACATGCATGCACACATGGATGCACACACACACACACACACACACGCCAAAATACAATGATTTTACAGACGTTTGTCCACTGACATACACAACACCCCAAAACTCTAGAGCCTCGATTCACAGCAACCATGGCTCTGAACTTAAAATTATAAATCAATAAAATATACATCCTAAACAAAATCAGGGACGAAAACAGTTTAAAAAAAAAAAAAAAGAGGAGATTGGTCGGGGTCTGGGGGTGACCGTAGGCCCCCAGTGGGGTCCAGGGGCAACAATCTGGCTGGGGTCAGGGGGTGCCAGCCCCTGAGGCTGAAGCATATTTTCTATTAAATAAGGCATAAAAAATCGTTAAAAATGGATTTCTTGCTTCTAAACAACTCATTCTGTAAAAACAACTTTCAACACCATGAAGACTGAGACTGTCATGGAATGAAACTACATCAACGGAGACATCCATTTAGACATTAAGACAAACATTTAGCATGATGAATCCTAAGAGCTGTAGTTGAAGAAAATTTGACAAGCAGTGCTTTGAGGACAAAAAGAAGAAGACCTGTAGATAAGTAAATCAGAGTGGGAATCAAACGAAGTAAATCAGAGTTAGAATCAAACGATCATTCTTTCTTCTTCTTCTTTCTTTTAGTGTCCAAAATCATCATGTTGATTATTCTAACACTTTTGTGTGTATGGCTACTTTTTATCCCGCCATTAAGGCAGCCATACTCCAACTTCGAGGAAGATGCATGCTATGTGTAATGTGTCATCTATACCAACAGCCAAATTGGCCTTCTTTTCCGAAAGTTGATGATGAGATTTTATGTGTGTGCAAGATGTACGTGCGTTCACACACAGAACCTTGGTTTATAGTCTCACTCGGACTGTGTGGGAAATGGAGTCAGAACCAGTGTTAACTCCGAGGGAAAAATCCCCCAGTACCGAAACGGCCTGGCGGAGATGCAAACCCGCAAAACCAAGATTACGAGTCCAATGCTCTACCAACTGAGCTCTTCCAGTCCCACTGGAAATGGAACATGTAGAAAAATCAGAGTGGGAGTCAAACTATCATTGGAAATGAAACATAGATTGCTGCATACCCAAGATCCAAAAACATGCTGTAATGGTGTTGGAAACACACACACTCTCTGCTGGTGACTGGGATGCTCAATGTGCTCTCTGATGGCCACAAAGCCATGACTGCCAAAGTAGACACGTTTTTGACAAGGTTCCCAAAACGCTTCAAATTCACCGTCTTTGTCATGTTTTCTTATTACATCCCTGACTCTGTAGTCACACACCTCCTTCTGCAGCCACTCGGTCTTCCAATGGTTCATATACTTCTTTTTTTTTTTTTTTTTTTTTTTTCACTCACTGGCGGCAGACTCTCTCGCTGTGAATCGACGCCATGATGAGAAATGACACTGGAAGGAAGCAGAATAAGAACTATGCTGTTTGAGAACATTACCGACAGACATGAAGTTCGCTGTGCAGACCATTTGAGATCATTTCAGAGCTTCACTCTTCGAATACTTTTTCAGCGGAGATTTTTTTTTTCCGGCATAGATGCGAAAAAATAACAGCTGAGACGGCGGAGATGGCAGAAGACTTTTCATCCCTGAAAATTCAGTTTATATCCATTTCCTTCCCAACCCCTCCCTCCCCCCTCCCCATCACATTTGAAAGATGACAGATATTTTCTTCTACAGCAGTTCATGCTTTCATTAACACAGACACAGTTAATCCTTTAAAAAAAAGACTCTTTTTTTTTTATATAACAAAATGGATGAAAGCCCTTCAAGTATGACTTGCATGTAATGGGGCATTCTATGAATTCTACCACACCACTCAAACAAAGAAGACAGGAAAGGATAAAGAAGAAATACAGTGAAAGAAGAGAGACAGAGACAAAGTAAAGGAAAGAGGGTGACAGAGAGACCGATACGGAGATAGACTTCACCTTCATCGTCGAGAAATCGTTCTGGTTTAAATGCATAGGGCTCGTCCCACAGCTTAGGGTCATGGGTCACCGCCCAGAGGTTCACCATTACCAAAGTGCCCTGGGAGAAAACCAATTTTATTAATCATGGCATCAGTCACAGAGGTTCACCATTAGCAGTGTCCTGGGAGAAACCAATCCATTAACCATGGTGTTACCACATAGACGTTCACCATTACCATGGTGAGACACCACCAGAACACATTAATCAAGATGTAGCCATCTACAGTGCCACCATTACTATAATGTGAAACCCAAATCATTAATCAATCATGGTGTCACTGCCAAGATGTGCAGGTGTGATACAGTGGCTGAGTAAAAGAAGTGGAAAAAAATGAAAAAAGAAGAGAGAGAGAGGACATGGAGACAAAAAAGAAAAGAAAAACAGTAAAAAGGAGAAAGACAGAGAGAGAAAGAGAGAGTGAGAGAGAGAGAGGACATGGAAACAAGAAAGAAAAGAAAATGGTAAAGGACATGCAAAGCACTATCAAAAAAAAAAAAAAGAGTATGGTACACCGTGGATGTGCATCCCCTGACGCTCCAAACACCACCACCACCACCACCAACTGATTCAGCCATGTGTGTCCCCCTAGCGGTTACCTTGGGCACATCGTATCCTCCCACCGAGGTATCCCACAATGCCTTGTGGGGCACGCCCATGGGTGCTGCCAAGGACAGCCGCATGGTTTCCTGCAGCACGGCCTGTGTGTAGTGCAGCTGCCCACGATGCTTCATGCACGGCATGTCGGCGCCTGTGACGGCATCCACCTCTGTCTGTGCCTGCTGCTGAACCTGTCAACCCATACAAACCATCAACAGACCTGTGACTGCATCCACCTCTGTCTGTGGCCACTGCTGAACCTGTCAACCCATACATACCATCAATAGACCTGTGACTGTATCCACCTCTGTCTGTGGCCACTGCTGAACCTGTCAACCCATACAAACCACCAACAGACCTGTGACTGTATTCACCTCTGTCTGTGCCTGCTTCTGAACCCTGTCAACCCACAGAAACTATCAACATGTGGCCACTGCTGCTGAACCTGTCAACCCTTACAAACTATCAATAGACCTGTGGCTTCGTCCACCTCTGTCTGTAACTATCAATAGACCTGTGGCCCCATCCACCTCTGTGACTATCAATATACCTGTAGCCCCATCCACCTCTGTCTGTAGCTATCAATAGACCTGTGACTGCATCCACCTCTGTCTGTAACTATCAATAGACCTGTGACTGCATCCACCTCGGTCTGTAACTATCAAGAGACCTGTGACGGCATCCACCTGTCTGTAACTATCAAGAGACCTGTGGCCCCATCCACAGATAACAAGTGCATTTCGTTTTCAACAGCAACCTTACACAGTTTACAAATTAAGTCTTTTGGTCTATGGTTTCTTTACCTATAGTAGGGAACTGACAAGTCAGAAATGCCAAATCTAATCTTAGTTATAATATTGTCAAGATCCATGCATAGATATATAGGTAGAGAGCCACACGGATTACAGAAAGTTTGATAAGCAGAATATATATATATATATATATATATATATATATATTTGTCAAGTTAAAAGCAAGCTAAAAAACAAGCTAGCTTAAAACATCAACAGGTCTGTTTCTTGCATGTGACAAATGTCGCTCCCATTGGGGTTCAGCACTTCTTTTAAAATAACGTTGATTCTTATTACTATTTTCTTATATATGTATAAAGGAAAGGTTGTTCTGCACAATTCTTAGCTGCTGACAATGCTTGGGTTATTGAACAGCAGAGCTGACCACTCAGACTGTTCCATATCCATATCGGAATTAATAAGTTGATATTTACAGCAGAATTAACAGCTATACTCCTGGCTTTAAATTACCTTTTAAACTTTCCAAAACAATATTTCAAATTCTGTTCTGTGTTGATTCTAAATCAGCTCTTCAGGCATTAAAAGTTTTTCATTGCACACAAGACCTGAAATGATCATAGAGATAAGTTGTATGATACACATGTTAATTGCAAGAGGAACCCATGTAGCTTTTTGTTGGATTCCTTCTCATTGTTCTTTTCATTATAATGAAAAAGTAGACAGGGCAGCTAAACGTGGAGCCAAAAATAGTTTTGATTCAGAATTGTTTGATTTCCCCTTATCAGTACATGAACAGTGTAACTTAGTTAAGTCGCATATCTGGAAAGCTTTCGAATATAGTATGGTAGATCACGTCTCTGTAAAGAACAGTTTGATGTTAAAAGAATCAAAGAGAATTTTAACCTTAGAGAAGATTACTCTCTCATTAATGCACAGGTGGAAAACTAATGCATTTAAAACAAAAATATATAAAAAACGTAGTTTGCGTATGTGGAAACAAAATCACTCCAGTTCATATTGTTTCATGCAACGATATGAAAAAAATCATTCCAGTATTGAAGCAAAATACTGTGCAGGCCTTCAGTCACCAACTTTAACATACGATTTCTTTATACACTTAGAACGCACCCTATATGGAAAATACTTATAATATTTTTCTTATTAACTTTATTTGCGGGGGATAAGAAAGGAAGGGTGGGGATGGATAAAGGGGAGGGGGAGGGGGGGGGATCAAAGGACTTTTGTGTGTGTGTGTGTGTGTGTGTGTGTGTGTTGTTTTTTTTTTTAACTGTCATCCGTTTGGACTTTAATTGATTAGTTAGTTGTTGGTTATAAGTAATTTGTGTCATGTTAATCTTCACTTATGACTTGTGTAAAGATATTCACACACTTACACATCCACAACACACACACACACACACACACACACACACACACACACACACACACACACACACACACATTCGCGTGCACGCTTACCAGTACAAATACACATACACACATCATGTACACGCTTGCAATCACTTCCGTACGTTTTTTTTTTTTTTTTTTTTTTTTTTTTTTTTTTCTAATATCACGAATAGTGGATAGACGTTAAACGAAGGACACACACACATATAGATCTGCCTTTGACAGGGATTGCTATAGTTTCCTCATACAGCTAGTGAAGGGTTTTAATATTTATGATACACATTTTGCCATTTACTTCATCTTCAATTTTTTTTTTCTCTCAATTTCAAATCTTTGCCAATCATTACTATAATGATGGAAGAATTGTTAACTGCAATTGTTTTCCCCCACTACTTAACTGTTCAGCATTATATATTTATGTGTGTGTGTGTGTGTAAGAGAGAGGCAGAGAGAGTGAGTATGTATGTATGTGTGTAGATTAGAGAGAGATTTGTGTGTGTAAGTTACGGAGAGAGATATCTGTGAGTGTGTAGGTTAGAGAGGGAAAGATCTGTGAGTGTGTATATGTGTGTAGGTTAGAGAGGGAAGTCTGTGAGTATGTGTGTGTGTAAGTTAGAGAGAGTGAGAGATCTGTGTGTGTGTGTATTAGAGAGAGAGAGAGAGAGGGGGGGGTGGGAGAGAGAGAGAGAGATCTGTGAGAGTGTATGTGTGCACATGTAGGTTAGAGAGGGAAAGATCTGAGAGTGTGTATATGTGTGTAGGTTAGAGAGAGAAGTCTGTGAGTGTGTATGTGTGTGTGTGTAAGTTAGAGAGAGTGAGAGATCTTGAGTGTGTATGTGTGTAGGTTATAGAGAGAGAAAAATGTGTGTATGTGTGTGTAGGTTAGAGAGAGATCTGTGTGAGTGTGTATGTGTGTGTGTATGTTAGAGAGAGAGAGAGAGATCTGTGTGTGTCTGTGTAGGTCAGAGAGAGATCTGTGAGTGTGTATGTGTGTGTATAGGTTAGAGAGAGAGAGAGACCTGGGTGTATGTGTGTATGTTGGTTAGAGAGAGAGAGAGAGAGAGATCTGAGAGTGTGTATGTGTGTGTGTAGGTTATAGAGAGAGAGATCTGTGAGTGTGTATGTGTGTGTGTAGGTTGTAGAGAGATCTGTGTGTGTGTTGGTTAGACAGAGAGACAGATCTTGCGTGTGTATGCGTGTGTGTGTAGGTTAGAGAGAGAGATCTGAGTGTGTATGTGTGTGTGTAGGTTAGAGAGAGAGATCTGTGTGTATGTGTGTGTGTAGGTTATATAGAGAGAGATCTGTGAGTGTGTATGTGTGTGTAGGTTAGAGAGAGCAAGATCTGAGTGTGTATGTGTGTGTAGGTCAGAGTGAGAGAGATCTGTGAGTGT
>JADBJO010005483.1:55000-87512 GCA_016801955.1 Conus betulinus
GTGTGTGTGTAGGTTAGAGCGAGGGATCTGAGTGTGTATGTGTGTGTAGCTTAGAGAGAGAGAGAGAGAGAGAGAGAGAGATCTGTGTGTATGTGTGTGTGTAGGTTAGAGACAGAGAGATCTGTGAGTGTGTATGTGTGTGTGTAGGTTAGAGAGAGAGAGAGAGAGAGAGAGATCTCTGTGTGTATGTGTGTGTGTAGGTTAGAGAGAGAGATCTGTGAGTGTGTATGTGTGTGTGTAGGTTAGAGAGAGATCTGTGTGTGTATGTGTGTGTAGGTTAGAGAGAGAGAGATCTGTGAGTGTGTGTGTAGGTTAGAGAGAGAGAGAGAGGGAGAGGGAGGGAGGGGGAGTACTGTGAGTGGACAGTACCTCAGGGTGACCAGCCAGGTACAGTGTGTGGCCCAGTTCAAGGTCATTCGTGACGTGTCCACTCCGGCTCCAAACAGATCGAAAATCGTTTGCCGCACATGGACGTCTGTGAAGTTGGCCATGACCTGTGCACTCTCTTCTTGCTCAGCCTCTTTCTGAGCCAGCAGGATGCTGTCCGTCACATCACGAACACTGTCAGGTGAAAAGTTCTGTCGGTGCTTTTCAATGTTTTTCTCCAAATACTCCAGAAACTCAGACATCAAGGAAACAAACTTCTGAAACCTTTTTGTGGGCCAGTACTTGAGAAGTGGAACGATATCTTCCAGAAACCCATTCCCTATCTCGTTGTTGATAACATCAAACAGCCCAGCAAAGTGGTGGATGGTAGGATCATCATAGGGTTTAGCCTCCCCAAAACAGATGAAGTCCAAGATGTGGAACATGAGAACAACGTTGTAAGGACGGGGGTTAAAAGGCCCCGGCTCTGCCAACATTCTGTCAGTGACCTTGGCCATGACCCTGTATGACCTTGTCCAGGTGCGACCCAGTCATATAATGCCTCAGAGCAGTCATACCAATTTTGCGATGAAGTTTCCAGGTCTGGGAGAAGTCGGTGAAGACAATGTCCCTGCATCCTTCGGTCATGACGTCCATGCTGTACAGGTAGGGCCTCCCAGCAAAGTCATTGCCTGCACCATAAATGATGGTGAGTGTTTTTCCTGCCATCGTCCTTCACTCATGAACCCAACAACAGTCTGACCATGGAATACAGAAACACATGATTTCATTTTGTCCTGAAATACTTGGAATGCCCCTCTTACCTTCTGCACATGCTAATGTGACCTTGCCTGAAAACTTCGTTGTATGTGTGTGATGCATGCTGGGACGATTGACGCCTGCTGTTTGTCGTGTCACTGTGTCATACCAGCAGACCACAAGGACTGGCACTGCAGTGATGTCAGTGTGTGAGTGAAACACAGCATTGGGGCTTGCATTGCACAGTGATGTCAGTGTGTGAGTGAAACACAGCATTGGGGCTTGCATTGCACAGTGATGTCAGTGTGTGAGTGAAACACAGCATTGGGGTTTGCATTGCACAGTGATGTCAGTGTGTGAGTGAAACACAGCATTGGGGCTTGCATTGCACAGTGATGTCAGTGTGTGAGTGAAACACAGCATTGGGGCTTGCATTGCACAGTGATGTCAGTGTGTGAGTGAAACACAGCATTGGGGCTTGCATTGCACAGTGATGTCAGTGTGTGAGTGAAAACACAACATTGCGGCTTGCATTGCACAGTGATGTCAGTGTGTGAGTGAAACAACACAAACCACTGTTTCAACAACTTGGTCAGAAATGAGTTAAACACTGGGCCTTCAGTGAGAGGAAGACTTCACAGGGAAACCACTGATACTGTTTCAACAACTTGGTCAGAAATGAGTTAAACACTGGGCCTTCAGTGAGAGGAAGACTTCACAGGGAAACCACTGTTTCAAACACTTGGTCAGAAATGAGTTAAACACCGGGCCTTCAGTGAGAGGAAGACTTCACAGGGAAACCACTGTTTCAACAACTTGGTCAGAAATGAGTTAAAAACCGGGCCTTCAGTGAGAGGAAGACTTCACAAGGAAGCCAGTTTCATACAGACAGAGAAAGTTTCAAAGGGAGGTGACTGAAGGTGGAAATTGAAGCAAAGTTGGAAAAAAAAAAAACGGCAATTAGTTCTGCAAGACAATCCAGACAATTTGCAGGACAAAACATGATGCATTTTGACCTCTTGAGTCTTCTCCAGGTAAGTCAAACAATGTCCAGGACAATGCAAACGAAGAACAAGCAACCACTTATTTGTTCACACATCGGTGCAAAATGGGTGCTGAATAAAAATGAGGCTGTTGGGGAGGGGACCATGGGAGCGAAAATGATAATGATGACAACAGAATAAGTCATGATAGTAATGATGATGATAATATTTTGAACAATAAGAGGAGGAATACTGCCACTTTTGGTGACAATATGATAATAGTAAATGTAGCATTAACAGTTGCTAAACACAGTGGGGAAGAAAAGGAGTGGGGCTAGATGAAAGTAGAACAGCAGGGGGTTTTGTTTGTTTCTTTCTTTCTTTTTCAAATTATTGTTTAACTCATTCTATACTAGCTATTCTCTCCCCTTACCTCCCCCAGAAACTGACCATTTCTACTTAAAAAAAAAAAAATTTTTTTAAATGAATAGACACAGGCTTGTAATTTTTTCAAGTTATGTTTATAAATGATTGAGAAACTACAAACAATATAGCAAAGTTAATTTTTTTTATTCATTTAAGAATACAGTGTACATGACAAAGAAAAATGAGATTTTGCGTGTCATGTAAAAATAGGGGTGGTACACACTCTATGAACAAAAAATGTACAGTAACTGGTTTTATGCCCTGAAATTATTCAGCTGTTTGCAACAGTTCAAGGGCTTCAGTCACACTGTGAGAGCGATTTGCAGCGTTTCCTTCACCACGCATACTTGACGGTAGTAGCAGACGACGCCTTGTCGCAACGTCAAACCAAACTGAACTGGTGATGTGGTGTGAAAAGCGTCTGCTAGCGAGCATTCAGCTTGCAAATCCTAAGAACCAATATGCCTGCACACTCTGATTTACTGCAGGAACTATCTGTAACAAATTCATACAAAAGGTTCACTCACTTTGAGAAAAAAATTCCAAAGCTTTGGACTGAAAAATTCCAAATGATTGGACCGCATAACCGGTCCTTAATATACAAAGGTTCTGAACATAAGGACCGGATATGCGGTCCTTAGTACAGAAAGAGTTCATGAGAAAGTTAGACATTCTGGAGACCATCAACCTGCAGCAAACTCCAACTGTTCATTTAAATCAAACCCTGCCTCAGCTTTCAATTCACAGCCTCCAAACTACCCATGAAGCCACCATCAGTGTGGACCCACAATCACATTTCATGGCTCTGTCACATCCCAGCTTTCCACTAAGTTTGATTCAAACTTGTAGTTTTGAGCATAACCTTGCTGACGGACTGAAAAACAAACCAACAAACAAACAAACCCATTGCTGAAGGTGAAAAAAATAACCTGCTGCTTGGCGGAGGAGAAACAATTGTGGAAAAAAAGCGAACAAAGAAACAAGTCTTTGAAGAAAAGGAATGTTACCAGAAAAAAGTTCTGACAGGCGCGTGTAGAAAGGCTTGGGGGGAAGGGCGGGAGGGGGGAGGGAGATAGGAGGGGGAAATGTAAGAATCAATATATCTCATTGAACAGAATACCCCACCTCTCTGTACCAGAGCCTCATTGATGGTGTCAAAGTCGTTCAGGGTGATGCACAGCACGGGGCAAAGTAGAAGGAGATGACAGGGCCATACTTCTCTTTGGCCAAGCGACTGAGAGTGACGTAGAACTGATCCTCTTTGCTCCTCAACAACAGCAGGTTGCCCAGCAATGGCAGACACCGAGGTCCAGGTGGTAGATGGTAGCGCTTCTTCATCATGCAGTACATTAGGAACCACACCAGGGCTCCGACAACCACAGCCTGGGTCAGGGGAGTGCCAGGGGCTCTGGCGCTGGCGGCTCTGGCCATGGAGAGGGTGTGTTCACAGACGTCTTTTACTGCCTCCGCCAGATTGTCCATGATGGGGCTTGGGCCTGTGGACACCATGTAACATACACACTGTGAATGATCCGCTCCATACAAAGTACACACTGTGACTGATCTCTCCATACAATATACACTCTGTGACTGATCCACTGTGAATCAAACCATGTCAGTTATAATACAGTTCTCACTACACATGACAGTCAAAACGTGTCCCTCAATGCTCCACTTCAGACAGATCCAACATACTGACATTGAAGCCTCTTTTCATAATCAATTACGGCACTACAAGCCTCCAACAGTTCCATTTCTGACCGGATTGTGTCGTCTGCCTGAAGTTTGTTTGTGTCATCTGCCTGAAGTTTGTGTCATCTGCCTGAAGTTTCTTTGTGTCATCTGCCTGAAGTTTGTTTGTGTCGTCTGTCTGAATTTTGTTTGTGTCATCTGCCTGAGGTTTGTTTGTGTCATCTGCCTGAAGTTTGTGTCATCTGCCTGAAGTTTGTGTCATCTGCCTGAAGTTTGTGTCATCTGCCTGAAGTTTGTTTGTGTCACCTGCCTGAAGTTTGTTTGTGTCATCTTCCTGACGTGCGTTTGTGTCATCTGCCTGAAGTTTGTTTGTGTCATCTGCTAGAAGTTTGTGTAGGGTCATAAACAATTTGTTTGAGCAAAATCCTACACGTATGACACATCATCAGATTTTTCAAATGAAGCCAGCTGTCAGGTAACAGTTATTCAGTTTGGTCAAACTTGTTCAGTTTTAAGAAATGTTCATTCTTAAGCTCAAAGTTTGTTAAACAATTCCTCCAAAAGTCCTTTAACTAAGTTTTACTAGCAAACTATTCAAATTCATAAACTGGATTGAGATTCATCAGCATTCCAGAATCAGTTCTTTCACTGAAGTTTTTGAACAAGATCATTTGGCATACAACATTGGAGAAATGTCATTGTACATGGCCTGCCATTCGCACACAATTGCCAACATATTATCATTGGGGGAACAATTGAAGTGTCTCACACTGTTGACAAGTTTGCAGTCCAGTGTAGACCTGTGCAAATGTTGGCATTCCAAGTATGAAATAATTGCAGAGCCCATTTCTACAAGGAAACAGTGTGGTTTATGTCCATGTAATCATTTTTCAATGGAAGCTTCTAAATCATGACATATTCAGTTAACAATTCATTATAAATGTAAACAATACATTTTATATGTATATAACGGTGACTAAGTTACACAGCAGAAACACATTACTATATGTATATAATCATAATCATTATGAAGCTAAGAGTACCGCCCTTCATGCAGTCTCGGACCAAAATGGAACTCATCTTCATCCTCTTCTTCCTTATCAATCAGCATTAAAAAAAAGAAAAAAGTCTGAAATTCTGAGGCCACTACACCCTGCTCTCATGGTAGCTTCAGTCAATTTCCTCCTCACATTTTCCATTTTGGCGAGTTGATGTTGAAGTCACCAGTATCAAAAGTTCACAGGGACAAAGACGGTGGCGCTCTCTGGCAGGGCCCTTCAGACACTCACTTCACCATGGTGATAGCTCTGATGTGGCTCTTTGTGGATGGCTGGACCAGAAGCAACATTAATTCTCTCTGTCTGGTGCTCACTCACGCTGGCTCCATGACTATGCAATTATTGTCATCAGTGAACGGCCAGTAGGTGGTGTCTAGATCAGATCAGAAAAGGCATTAAGGAATGCCACTGAAGTGACTTGGCACGGTTCCAATATCATCACACTGTTGTTTGTGTGGGCATACATACCTACCTCAGTGATGTATTGACCGTGATTGGATTTTTTGTTCAAATGACACATTTTCCTTCACATCCTGCTCCAAATAAGTGAGCACTAATTCACGCTACAAAATTTCAGGGGTAGTTTGGTTGAACAAAATATTCAGAACACAATCCCACTCGATTCCAATAAAATTAGCAGCAATATTTCAGAGCAAAATGTTTTCATCAAACCCTGACAAAGGATGAAGTCACTGACATATGTACAAGCACACCAGTCTGCTCATTGGACCCTTATAGAATAACATGAGGTGTTTTCAGATTCCATTTGCTTCGATCTTTGTTGGAAAGAAAATGATGTAGCAAATGTTGAAGGTAAATAAGCCAACACGGTGACTGAAATTACTTTTGAGGAAGAAAGTTGGAATTTTAGGTCCATAAGGTAAAAACTATGAGGGATCATAGTAATATTACTTGATACTGACTTGATACTTGATGTACTGAGTGTTTGAGGCCTTTTTACAAGGCCTGTTCACCACTCCTGTTCAAACTAGACTTGCGTGCATGGCATGGCAAAAACAGTCTAGTTGTAACAGCTGGGGTCAAATTTGTTTGGCAGACTTCCCCTTGGGCATCCAGTCTTCTTTTAAAAGCACTAATGCTCGGGGCCATCACCACACTATCTGGAAGGTTGTTCCATGTGGACACCACGGGAAAATTTGTTTTCTTGAAAAAAAAAAAAAAAAAACAGCATAGATCTAGATCTAGCTAGCAGGTATGGCTTTCAAACCACCGAATTCTTTTCGTTTCACCAGCCAACGGCATGGCCGGCTTGGAAAGAGCGTTTCGGGCACTTCAGACTAGCATCAAAACTTTCAAAAAGAGGATGGAGAGATCCAGGTAAGCAGCCTTTTGTATGCTATGGGTGCAGATGCAGATAGGATTTTTAAAACATTTGATTTAAGTGCAGACGACAAGAAAGACTATGAGAAAGTTTTGAAAAAATTCGATGATCATTTTGTTCCCCAAAGAAATATTATTCATGTTCGTGCTCAATTCATAAGCGTGACCAAAAATCAGATGAGTCCATTGAGGAGTATGTCAGAGCGCTCTACGAGCTAGCTGAGCATGCAGACTTTCCAGACAAGGAAAATTGCATTCGGGACAGACTTGTAAAGTTGTATTGGGCGTTCAAGACAAAGAACTTTCACAAAAGTTACAACTAGAAGCCACTCTTACTCTGAAGTCAGCAGTGACAACGGCGCGTCAATTTGAAGCGGTCAAGCTCGAACTCCAGAGCAGAGAGGAACTACAGCTGCGGCAGCAGACCGTGTGTACCATGACAGACACCGCCCTACACACAGTGGACAACAGAAACACCAGACTCCGCACACATCACGTGGTGGTAGGAGCCGAGCCGAGGTCGAGGCAGAGGCAGAGGCACGGGACTGAGAGAGCAGTCACTGTGTCAGTGTGGGCAGTGTGGCAGTACACACGTCCAAGGAAGATGCCCTGCAAGAGGAAAAAACATGCCGTAAGTGCGGCAAGAAGAAATCATTTCATGAAGGTCTGCCGTAGTGTCAGGGAGGTTCGAAAAGAGTCTGAAGAAGAGTTCAACATTGATGCAGCAAAAGTGGACGATGATAAGTCGAAACCATGGGTTGTGAAACTCAAAATACGGGAAACCATCGTGCCATTCAAGATTGATACAGGTGCAGACATCACTATTATCAGTGACAGAACATTCCGACAACTGAAGAATAAGCCAGAACTTAAGAAATCCAGAATTTCTCTCACATCTCCCGGAGGGAAGCTTTCAGTAGCAGGGGAGTTCCATGCCAGCACAAAGGTGAAAAGCAAAGCCTACAAGTTCAAGGTGATCGTTGTGAAAAACAGTTTGTGTAACAACCTGCTTAGCAGAAAGGCAGCGGTCACGATGGGGCTAGTGTCACTTGCCACCAGAGACATAGATGAGATTTTCGGCACGACAGGTCTCATGAAGACGGAGCCAGTTCACATCCACCTCAAGCAGGGGGCCAAGCCATACAGTGTGCCGGCGGCCAGGAGAGTACCATTCCCACTACAGAAAAAAGTTAGGGAGGAACTGGACCGTATGGAGAAGGCAGGAATAATTCAGCTGGTCACAGAACCAACAGATTGGTGCGCTCCCATGGTGCCAGTGGTAAAGCCAAACGGGAAGGTGAGAATATGTGTAGACTACAAACAGTTGAACACAGTGGTGAAGAGACCAAGATGCATGCTTCCTAACCTGGACGACATTGCGCCGAAGATGGCTGGGTCAACCATCTTCTCCACTCTTGATGCAGTGTCGGGTTTCTTCCAGATCCCGATACAGGACGAGAGCAGGCTGCTGACAACATTCATCACTCCTTATGGGAGATATTGTTCACACGTGTGCCAATGGGTATCTCTCTCGACCAGAGTGTTTTCCAGACAAAGATGAAGGAAGTCCTGGAAGGCCTAGAGGGCTGCGAGGCGATCATGGACGACACAATCGTCTACGGAAAGACATTGGAGGAGCATGACATTCGCTTGAAAGCTGTGCTAGACAGAATTGAACAGTCAGGACTCAAACTGAACAAAGCAAAGTGCCAATTCAGACAGAAGAAAGTCAAGTATTTCGGGCACGTAGTCAGTGAGGACGGGATCGAGCCTGATCCAGCGAAAGTCAGTGCCATCAAGGACATGCCACCACCCCAAAATCAGTCGGAGCTGAGGACAGTGTGCGGCATGTTCAACTATCTGACAGGATTCGTGAAAAACATGGCAGACACTCTGAAGCCTGTGACTGAATTACTGAAGAAGGATCGAGTGTTCAGTTGGGGCCCAGAACAACAGAAANGCACTGTACTGAATGTGGTCAGTGTATCCCTGAGTGTTTCCCCCCCCACAATCCTGTTGCTGAGTGTTGTTTGTGTTATCCCTGAGTGGTTTCCCCACAGTGGCACTGTGATGAATGTGAAATTGGCGTATCAATATCCAGTTGTTGTCTGTCTGTCTGTCTCTGTGTCTGTCTGTCTGTCTGTCTATCAGTCTGTCTTGTCTTGTCCGCCTGTCCGCAGTATGATTCAGAAAGGGTTTAAGTGGCTCTTCCTCAGGTTTCCCAAGATGGATGGTGGGGTCAACAAGGGCTGAGTAGGTGAAAAGGTGGAGAGGGAGGAGGGTGTGGGGGTTTGGCATTGTGTTCCGGCTTCCGCCCTTACCACCTCTCCACCCCATTCTAAAAACAAAAAACTTGTAAAGAAAAAATCTCGGGAGAGCTATGCGCAAATTGAAAAGGAATGCTTAGCGTCAGTGTGGCCCTGTGAGAAATTCGCAAAATATCTGATTGGCTGGACAAATTTGAACTGCAAACGGACCACAAACCATTGGTCCCACTCATGAAGTCAAAGGGCATTGATCAAGCTCCAATTCGCTGTCAGTGGCTGTTAATGAGACTTCTGAGGTTCAACTTTGAAGTTGTGCATGTTCCAGGTAAGAGCATCGTTGTAGCCGACGCTCTCAGCAGACAGCCTGTTGCTCATACTGCAGCAGACGAAGAGATGGAGACCGAATCTTACGTGAAAGCGTACGTTGATTCAGTGACGTCGTCATTTCCTGTGACTGACCAGAGACTGGAGAAGCTGAAGTCAGAGACTGTACATGACATAGAGCTTCAACAGGTGATCAGCTACGTTTGCAACGGGTGGCCAAAGACAGTTTCCACTCAGCTGCAGGCGTATCAGCAAGCACAAGGGGAGCTATCTCTCATAGATGGCTTGCTAGTGCATGGAAGACGGATTGTTGTTCCAGCAAGACAACGTCAGCACATCCTTGAGAAACTGCATGAATCTCATCAAGGAATTCACAAGTGCCAGGAGAGAGCACTACTTTCTGTTTGGTGGCCAGGTCTCCGGCGAGATATCAAAGACTACATAAACAAGTGCAGAGAATGCAGGAAAAAACAGGCCAGCGCAACGCAATGAGCCACTTCGTCCTACTGAGCTACCTGAGCGTCCATGGCAGAAACTTGGAGCAGACATTCTCACACATCAAGATAACGACTATCTGGTAGTTGTTGATTATTACTCCAGGTGGCTAGAATATAGTCCGCCTACACAGCAAAACAGCAGAAACTGTCATAGGGAAGTTCCGTGGCGTTTTCAAAACTCATGGGATTCCAGATGTGGTTGTGTCAGATCACCAACCTTTCCTTTGTCGTCAGTTTCGTGATTTTGCGCGGAAATTCGGCTTCACGCAACAAGCCAGCAGTCCTGCATTCCCTCAAGCCAACGGCGAAGCAGAATCAGCCGTGAAAATCGCCAAGAAAATTCTGAGCCAGCCTGAACCAGACATTGCACTGTTGAATTACAGGGCGACTGCACACTCTAGCACCAGGGCCAGTCCTGCCAGAGTGTTGATGGGAAGAGAGCTGAAAACTAAGGTTCCAGTTCTCCCAGACGTTCTACAACTAATCCGCTGAGGGACGCAGATGTGCGAGCGGCAGACGAGAAAACCAAACGTGCATATAAACTGAATTATGATCACAAGCATGGTGCAGTCAGTCTCCCAGTGCTGAAAACAGGAGATCCAATATTGATAAAACTGGACAATGAGAGAAAATGGGAGGCCCAAGGAACTGTTGTCGCAGCAGATCCGGAAAATCGCACTTACCTGGTCAAAATCGCCAGCAGGTGTCCTTCGACGCAACCGTAAACACCCTGCAGTCGCTGCCAAAGGAATCCAGCGGAGGTGTGCCAGCCAGCGGAGGTGTGCCAGCCAGTGGCAGTCCGCCAGCAAGCAACGACGATGGGGGACCAGATCAACATCCCTCAGCAGTGCCAGCACCACCGTCTCCACAACCTTCACCTCCATCCCAGTCAACTAACTATAACACCAGATCCAGCCGTGGTTACATCGCAAGGAAACCGCAACGTTTCCGGGAGGAAGAAGGAAGGATCACGACATAAATTTTTTTCTTTTTTTTTAAGCTCTGTGTAGCTAGAGCTTTGCTTTATATTGCCAAGCTCAGTGTAGTTGGAGCTTGTGCAATTGATGGCCTTTTAGGTTTTCTGCAAGCTCGGTGTAGTTGGAGCTTTGCAGTATTTTATTTCAGTTTAAAGTTTAAGGCTCAGTGTAGAGAGAGCCATTTGCATTTGTTTAAGCCAGGTGGAGTTCATTTCATTTCTGTGGAAGAAGTATTTTCAACCTTCAGTTTGTTTAATACGTGTGAATGATTAACTTTACGGTGCTGATCCGGATGAAGCTAAATTATGTTTTGTTTTCTTTTGTGTTTTTCTATCCAGTGCGTATAGAATTAAAAAAAAAAAATATATTGGAGTAATAAGAGGTATGAATGTGAGAACTGGGCATGAAAGCGAATGACTGAAGTCTGACTGCGTTATAATACTTATACAGACTGTGTGAGCGAATGAAGTATGCATGCATGATGATTGCTGATCCTTTAGAAAGTTTAAATTGGAGAAAGTTTGAACTGAAATTTTATTTGTTCAGTTTCTGATATACTGTCGGCGTAGAAGATTCACAAACAAAACAGAGACAACGAAAATTAACGAGAACTTTATTTTTCTGTTGGTGATAAACTGGATTATGAAGAATGCACCAGATGGTAATATCACTGGCATCCAGTGGATGGTTATCAAATAACCGGAAGATTTGTGCTTCACAGATGTCAGTCTCGTCTCTCACAGACAGGGAGGATGCTCAAGCATGATTAACCGCCAGGCTGAAGAAGCAATGAAACAGTTCTGAAGATTAATACAAAGAAAACTGAAGTAATGTAGTAATGTTTGTGCGTGTGTTCTGTGTGTGTGTGTGTGTGTGTGTGTGTGTGTGTGTGTGTGTGTGTGTGTGTGCTCCCTCTGACTCTCTCTCTTCCAATCTGTTTCATACACACACACACACACACACACACACACACACACACACACACACACACACACAAACAGACGCAGACAGAGAGACACACACACAGACACACATGCACTCACATACATACACGCACGCACGCACATGCGCGCGCGCTCACACACACACACACACACACACACACACACACACACACACACACAAAGGTCCCTTTCTGAAGAGAGAGAGAGAGAGAGAGAGAGAGAGAGAGAGAGAGAGAGAGAGAGAGAGCGTTACAGAGTTGGAATTTTCTTATTCCAAAACGTATAAATCGTTGTGACATTCAGGTGATCTATGAGTTTGTTTTATGTTCTTGCCACTGACAGCTGTCAAAAGAACTCGGAATATTTGATGAATTGCTTTCAGCTGCTGATAACGGCTGGGTGACATCATCGTCATGGCAACGCTTGCATTAGAACCCCTTTATAGGGAATCAATGATGGTTCACTGATGAATCTATCATTAACACAACTTTTCCGTCCGTATAATGTAGCACAGGCACAGTATCACAGTGAACCGTTTGATCAGAGAGTCAAGGACTGATAAGACGTAGATATTATCATTCAACGAAGATGATGTTAATGCGAATAGTAAAGTCCAAGTGTCGGACGCTAAATCAGAATCTCAGGTCATTGTAGTGGGGTGGGTGGGGTAGTTAGTAACCACATCATTTTGATTAGAGGTAAAATTACTTCACTACTTTGAATTTTGTGGCGATGTTAAAGGGGGACAATTTTCCTGAGATTTTGGGTTGCTTCAAAAGATCTTTTCATTTTGATTGGTAAAATGAGCTTTAGGATACAAAAGGAAACAAAATCCACACATTTGCTATGTGAACACCGAATGGAATGTTGTTACTTACGATCTTTATTTTTTCACCACTGCCACAAATGCATATATAGTTTTTTTTCTTTTTCTCTTTTGGGGGGTCCACCACCCTATGTTAATGGTTGTCGAAGCTCATCACAAGAAACATACTGCATGTATGAGCACTTGCAGTCATGATTTGAAGTATATGCTAAACTAAAACAACATCCAGATACTTAGAAAAATTACAATGCCTCCAAACGAATAAAACAAACAAATTAAATTACAAGACAAACACGACGCGTTCCACCTGTTTGGTCTTCTTCAGACAAGACAAAAGCATTGAAGACGATGAGAACGAACAATCACTTATCTCCTCAAATCGGGCGCAGAATGTATATACACACAAACTCTCACACACACACACACACACACACACACACACACACACACACACACACACACACACACACACACGATGTCCACTTGAGAATGTCTGCAAGGAAAATCACAGAAGTCAGGAATGCTATCCGTCTGTTGGGAAATAAAATGTTTCGGTTGGTTTCGATGGGATTTCTTACACTATGTTAAACCATTTACCAGAGAAGTGGATAGTCATGTGTTAGCAGCATCTGTCAGAACTGACATGGAAGAAAGTTTACCAATTGAAAGTATACACTGACGGCTCAGTTCTTGATGATGGTAGTGCGGGATCTGGCTTTGTAATTCCAGATTTCAAAGCTGAAAAATTATATTATTTAGGTAAGGGTCATTCCATATTTACAGCTGAACTTGTTGCTGTCCTGATGGCATTAAATTATTTAATTTCCTTGCCAGTCTCAATATTTAATATCCTGTTTTGTGTTGATTCACAGTCAGTATTAAAACGTTTGCATTGTTTTGAAAATACACAGAGAGAGGAATCATTATTTGAGATTAAGTACATGTTGCACTGTCTTTACATGAAAGGTACTAATGTTGTATTTTCTTGGGTTCCATCGCACACCTCCTTCGGTTTTAACGATCAAGCAGATAGAGCAGCAAAAAGGGGAGCAAAGAATATATTAGGTAGTGTTAAGGTTGATTGTCCTTTGTCACACAAGGAAATTAGTCATATAATTGAGAGGGATTTCTGGAGTCATGCAGTTCCTCATCAAAACCTCGTCAGCAAACTCTGTCAAATGTTGTGTTGATTAGCCGCCGGTTTCCAGCCTGACTTTTAGACTTTTATGTAATTCCCTATGAACCAAGTATTGCCAGACTGTTAAGTGTGGATGTCGTGGGGATCTTTCAGCTCAACGTGTGATTTTTGATTGTGAACTAACGAAATCCTTTTTGAAATGGTGTATATCAAGTGCTGACATGCTGACCATGTTAATGTGTTTGACTTTTTAGATTTGTTGCCAGTTGTTTCTCTTGTTAAATTAACGAGAAAACCTTTTGGAAAGTCCATTAAGGAACATTTTATAATCATAATCGTAAGTCCATTAAGGAACATTTTATGATCATAATCGTAAGTTAGATTACTTTAGTTATTTTTGTCTAATTTTTCATAATTAGTGTCATATAATTCATCCATCCTTTATTTTTTTCTATGTAACCATGTCGTCCTCTTCTCTTCTTTTATGATAATAGTCTACAATTGTAAACACTATGTTAATAGACGTCTGCAATCACCTTTACGTGTGTGACGAGACGCACAACAGAATTCCTTCCTACATGCGCACACACACACACACACACACACACACACACACACACACACACACGTGCACGAGGGAAACCTTGACGCCAGTTACTGGATCACATCAACAATTCAAACATGAAGTCTGGATTCAAACAGGAATTTATGCAGAAATTCCCGACTGTTGTCATGGCCATAGTCGTACACACAGTGACGGCTTGAATTTAATAAGCAAAGTCAGAGGTGTCTCTGTAGAAAATTCTGGCCTGAAATTTGCCTAGCCTGACACCTGTGATTTTCCTTGCAGACATTCTCAAGTGGACATCGAATGCTTTCTGGGAATCGTGCCCATGTTCCGGTGGTTTGATATGTTTTTCTTTCTTAATTAGTGTGTGTGTGTGTGTGTGTGTGTGTGTGTGTGTGTGTGTGTGTGTGTGTGTGTGTGTTGACAGAAAAACATGGATTCCTTCTGCAGGCCGAAAAAAAACAAGCAAATCAACAAACAAGAAAACCGAGCAGCATGCATGGATGCTGAGCGGTGGACTGTGAGCTCAGGCAAATTTTGTGACCTGTAATATGTGTAGTTGAAGAGGAGAGGAAAGAAGTCTGGTCGACGGCGCCGCAGTAACAGCGAGACTCTGCAGGAACGCATGCCTCACAGTTTTAGTCACAGACACTGAAGGCGACTTGTGTACATGCAGCTTGAAGGCTACAGCTGATCAGAGTAAAGAGAAAACCACTCTGTAAGCCAAAGGAAGAAGATGAAAGGTGAGGGGAAAAAAAAAGGAGATAAAAGATAATATGATTATGAATGTACTTTTCGTCTTTCGGGAACATGTTCGTGGTTAGAATAGGGCTACAACATATTTGTTGAGAGGGAAACAAGAACAGTTTGTTATTTGCTGTGTCAACGTGACATCGCAAAGACTGGAAATTGGTGAAGAATTGTTGTAAGTCAGTGAGGATCAGAACACTATGTTCATGGAAACGATTATTTTGTGGGTGTGGGCTGTGGGTGAGAACTAAAGAGACATTCTTTTCTTTTAGTCTGTGAGGACCTTGATGAGGTATTTTTGAGGGGGGGAAAATATATTACTAATCTTTGTGAAAAAAGAAAATATGTGCAAGTAAACAGTGAAAAAGATTTAGTCGCTAGTTGAAAAAAGGGACTCTCTTTTGGTTTGTCTGACTGATTGTTCCGTCGACATTGCTGAGTGAGAGTCTGATACGCTTACTGGAGTAATGACAGGAGTTGTCTCCTCTTTCGTTTCGTTTTTGTCAAATCAAATTCAGACTCCAGTAAGGGTCTAAATTACCAAGTTTGAAGACCTAACTACAAGCACAAGGCTCACGAATGAGTCTTCACATAACTGTTGCAGTGGTTCCCAAACAGAAGATTAGTCCTTAAACTAATAATATCTATAGACTACTCCCCCTTACACAACTCAGGTCGATTATTACGCTAAGTGATATCGAAGGTTCAAGAAAAATGGCTTTGTATGGTCAAGTATGGAATATCATGGTCAATTTCAGGTTCATGATGAAGAATGGCGACTTCCAGACTGATTACGCAAGCTGTACGTATGTCATTTGATAAACTAACGTCGAGTGAAACTCACACATCGTGTGACATAGTGAAAACTGCTGGCAGCAGGTCGCCTGCTTACAATACAGTACAGTCCAATGCCACTTGTGAAAAGCTGCTGACAGCACATTCTAACAAGACTCTGAAGATGCTTTTGGCTAAACTAACTGGCAGTTATTACTGCAGAATCTGCTTTACATTTTTTGACCAAACTGAGCATTCCCGTCACCCTGAACTATGTATTTTTCTTGTCAGCCTTGATGATGACAGTTTGAAGCTGCTCGTTGAATGGTTAATTCTGGTCATCATCATAGTCTGATGTGGGAGCTTGCACAGCCAGTCCACTTCACGTATGCAGCAGGTGTTCGTCGTCGGTTACACGGATGCCAGTAGCAGAAAAGAATTTCTGACATAACATTCTGCAAGAAGCGTCATGAGAACAGACCTTCCCTGATTCACCAAGCTATCTGCATGCCCACCTAAGGCAGTTGGCGGATGATGTAAGAGACTGCGTATTGATCTCAGGAACTGCAGCTGGAAGCTAAAGATGGTGGGGGAGATAATGAATACATGGAGTGTTCCAAGGAAATGCAGGGAAGTATATCGAAAATCTCCATCCTTCAGGTATGTATCTAACAGATGCCACTATCCGATCTGGTACTCATGTGTATGTACGCTATTGGAAACTGCCTTCCAACATCTACCACATTACCATCAGAGGAACACCAATCATTTTTTTACCGAAAACGAGGGTGTGCATAACAGTAAAACTTGCAGCTGATGAGAAATTCATCAGCTGAAAATTGTCGCACAAGAGGATGAAAAACATCCGTTTCAAAGTCGATCCTGACAAATTGAAAGTTCCTGACATCGCTGAAAGCAGCTTCCGAAGGAAATTTTGCTTCAAGAACCCCTCGCAAAAAAATTGTAACCAAATGATGACCGACACTGCCACGCAGAATCTGGGAATAAACCAATGGAAGTTGAAGTCATTGATCACAAGAGATTTTTTTCGTATGTTTGACACTTAAAGAAATTTGAAATTCTACAAGAAACGTGAGCCGGAAAGGAGAAGCGCGGCACTTGAATAGTAGGCCTGATCGTGAAATTAAGAAAATAAAAAAAAAACCTCTGGACTACGTAAGAGTGTTTAGACGTGGACAGTGACGACAGAAAAAGCGCTAAACTTTGTAAAAGACTTGACCAGACAGAAACAAAGCAATGACAGCACCATTCAGGACAAAACACAACGCAGTAACTATTTTTTCGAATCCCATCTGCACCAAAATCTGGCACTCTGACGAATGTCCCACAGAACTCCGTCACTAATCGTCACCTTTTCCAAGAAAGAAAACCTCCGACACTGCCATAGTTATGACATGGTCAATTTGACCAGCAATGCCACAAAAGTGTGCTAAATTTATTTCTGAATAGGTTACAGCTATAAGCAGATATCACAGGTTGCGTTTACATCTAGCTAGAGGACAAGTGTGGCATGGCACGGAATGATTGCATGGCGCTTTGCATTTACATGGCTTTGGCTGAAAACGAGCGACTGACTGTGAGCCATCGTAAATGGGGCACTGGTATCTTCCATTCAGCCGTTTATATGGCCTTACGGAATGCGGCTTTTATTTTTCTTCTTTTTTTTTTTCTCTTTCTTCACGGCCTTGACTTGCATTTTTGTATGTTCATTAGCAATAACTTGTCCAATGTGCTCAAATATAGAAATATTTCTAGTGCAGGAGTCCAGCTTCTTCTGAATGGCCTCAACAGCCCATACTTGAAGGAGGGCTTTTTTTTTAACACTGTCCGGAAACTCAAGGCTGTTTGGAATGTGGCCACGTTTGGCCTGCCTGTGGCTCACTTCAAGAGCTGGGCTATGGCGCAGTATGGTTTTGCACTGAAAAGGTAAAAGTGAGCAGTTGTTGGGGTCATGGGCAACCCAGGCTCGGTGAAAATAAAGTCCCATGTAAAAAGTTCCATCATTGCTGAAGAAGAAAAGAAGAAGAAGAAGAAGAAGAAGAAGAAGAAGAAAAGGCTGAATTTTGCAAAGGCAGAAGTCCTATCAAACAGATCTTTAACCCGCGTACCCACAGCCAAACACATCTCTAACAAGAGAAAGTTCTACCTGGTCATCATAGACTTTAAGGAAGCGTTTGATAGTGTCTGACAGGAGGCGCTGTCAGCTAAAATAATAAATGTTACAAAAGCTTATCAACATCATTCATTAACTGCACTCCAAAGCAGCCTACGCAGCACTCAACAAGGCGCTACTGGAGAGTGGTTTTATACTTACTTTGGTAGGAGTTCGTCTGGGCTATCTTCTATTTTTTACACTTTTCAATCTACCCTAAGACTCCATCATGATGCACTGGAACATCAGCATCAGCATTCCTTTGCATATGACAATAAAGGCCTACCATATAGATGGGAACTTGCCAAACTCATTAAAAAAAAAGAATGAAATGTTGACATGCGATGGCATGGAAATATGCATCGACAGTCCCCACAACAACACTATGAACACTAATGTAATATGCACCTAGTTGACAGTCACCCACGACAACACCATGAACACTAATGTTACTGTCAAATTACAGTAGTAAGAAACAGTTCAACAGTACACTTATCCGGAATCCATCATTCTTAATGTAACTGATGCATTTGGAAAACATACTAGACGTGTATTTGGTAAAGATTTATGCCCGAATGGCACATGATCTTTGGCGTAAGGCCTTTTCTCTCCTTGGGGATAATAAATGGAATTCTGGCC
The DNA here is from genome assembly GCA_016801955.1 of Conus betulinus. Taxonomy (NCBI): domain Eukaryota; kingdom Metazoa; phylum Mollusca; class Gastropoda; order Neogastropoda; family Conidae; genus Conus; species Conus betulinus. Next base: position 73,503 of record JADBJO010005483.1, read on the forward strand.
CTGTGAAGGAAAGTGTGCAATGCTATGGGTCACACAATAAGTTCTCTATGTCGCAACAATTACCATGTGGCTATCTCTCGGATAGCGTGAGATTTAGCACTTAGTATAGTTGCAGGGTCCGAATCCTAGGTCCTGTTCTTTGCTTATCAGAGAGAGCATTGTTTAAACTGGGAAAATATAATCTATTTCTCTAAATATGAAAGGCTGACCTGAAGTTAAAATCTTATATAGTTGCTGGGGTGCCATTTGAATGAAGTGCCTGATAGATCTAGTTTTGTTATCAACTCAGTACTTTCACACAGACAGCCTTATTCACTACATGCATGGAAACAAAGGAACTATTTGTGACAATATTTCAATATCTGTTTACCATTTTTGCTGGGGAAGAAAGAAAGAAAGAAAGGATGAATTAAAAAAAAAAAAAACGAAATTCTGGTAACGCATCAGTTTAAATGGTATATATCAGTAGTGCCTCTAGTTTTGTATCATTTTTGTGAGCTCAAAAGCACGCTTTTCAATTATCTGAGCAAAATTACGAAGGCTCATATTTTCGAGGTCTTTGAGTCCTGATCTGCCTAGGCCCCTTGTATGTAGTCTACGTCTGTATTGTTTTCACACAGGCCTTGCAAGATGATTTAAGCCAGAGTTCGGGGCTACAGCATAGATCAAGTAGTAACATCAAAGTTTGAACAGATGAAAATCGTCCTGGCTCTGTGAAATAAAATTTTGGAATGTGAAAAAGATGATTTTATCCTGGAATTTGGGGTCAGTAAATCAGTTCAACACCATATGTCAGAAGAATGATGCATGACTTGTGGACTCCTTGTGTTTCTACGCCATTAGTAGGGCACTAAGATTTTGGAGTGAAAAGTCTAGCAGACGACAGGAACTTGAAGGGTCATGTGGATCGTGCTTGCATAGTAAAAAAAAAAAGAAAAAAGTAATGGACATGAAACCAGACTCAGAGTCACGTATGGTAAGGACCAAGCACTGGACTATGCGGTGAATATGTTTTGGTACTACTGGCTGATCATCTGACAAAAGCCAGGTGCAGCTTTGAGTGTCATGGAGAATATACAGCATTTGGGACCTAAACTGTAACCGTGGACTCGGACTTCTGCATTAGTTGATGAAATGGACGGGTGCCCGAGGGGTCTTCTCTTTCTGAACCTTAATTGCAAGGTCAGCAGTCTGGATTAAAAAAAAAAAAAACATTAAGAATACTCCAGATTAACTTCAGAGTACGAAGTTCAAATGTTGCAATGAATGACGCAATGAATAATCCAGTGAATGATGATTTTTGATTTTGGCGTCATTGTAGCATTGACGTCACACTGCCTTTCAGAAAGTGAGGAAGGTCTGGACCTTTTCCAGGAAACAAATATATCGTACTGAATGTGTGCTGACTTATTTGTTATATTACAGGAAGAAGAAAGTATGGGAAATAAAGAAATACGCTGAGAAAAACTAATTGTAATAAAATGCATACACACCAATATGCAATCATATAATACTCACTTCTAGATGAGGCTGAGATAGCACATGGGTGAAGAGGTGGAAAGGTTTGGGTCTGAGACGGCATGGAGGGTGGGGGAAGAAACAGGGGCTACATTACACAATCAGCGGCTCTTTCTTTTACTTCGCCCAACAACAAATAAATGCAATCCTTTTGCTGTTTCAAATTGTCTTCCTTGTATAAAACACCATCTGCATCAACATATGATCATCGTCTGATTGAATGTTGACTAACTGAAAACACTCAAAATAATATGTCTAGTGGTTCAACAGTTGAAGTCAGTGCTTCCCTGGGTCCCGATGGAACCTTTGGGAAAAAATCTCTTTCACTTCTCTTTTCTTCTCTCTCTCTTCTCTCAAATCTCGATTAACTCAAGACAATCAAAAAGAATACGTCTGATGGAAAAAGAATCTGGCTGCCCATACATGATTTTTAAAATAATGTTTTCCATGCATCAAGTCTTCTCTGGAATTTTATACAGGCATGGTGTCTTGTACCTTGAATGCATGTTTTGATACGAAGGTTATTTTCTCTATTTTCACGCCTAGAATAAACGTTACTTTGAAACAATCAGCATATGTAATATGATGACAATGGGATCCTCAAAGGTGTGTGGGCATGAAATGTGGCACTCAACCTAGCATTCGGGCCAGCTGTTTTATTTATTGACATTCCACACAGGGAGAAGGGATAAAACCTTCAAAGACGACGTGTAAGATATTTCTTAAAAAAAAATCATGTCGTTCTCTATTCTGATTGCTACTTCTGGCTTGAAGGATTGATCTGAAGCAGAAGTGAAAGACTGGCTCGAGTCAACTCAAAACTTGGAATGGAACTAAGTGCGCATGCGCCAGAGAAGTAAGTTTGAGAAACTAATGGCGAGATCGAAGCGTGACAATAACGATCACATTCCAGTTGTACCTGTGACTGAAGAAGAGACGTGCAGGGTGAAGGAGAGATGGGTTGTGAATCTATCAGAACGTGAACTTTCTGACTCAGAACAGCGAGTGCTGGAAAAGGGACTCAATTTTGCTGTGACCTCGGACAAACTCCCCACCGTGGACAACATCACGTGCATCGAAACCGCCTGCAGACAGATAGGCCTGCATACAGAAAGGCGTCCCATCTGTGGTCGGAATGTGTCAACATCCTGAAACAAGCACAACTGCCGAAATCCCAACATTCCTGTTGAGGAGAGGCGTGCGTTGGCCCGACTTAGGAAAGACGACGAGTTTGAGACTCCCGGCCGACAAGGGTCGGTCCACGGTCATCATCCCCAAGTCCATGTACTGTGACAAAGCCAGCCAACTGTTGGATGACAGAAAAACCTACCAGCCTCTCAAGAAAGACCCCACCAACAGGTATGCCACTGTTACGGATGGAGTGCGGTGCGTGTTTTGTTGTCTGACTCTCGCTCTCAAAACTTTGGATGCATGTAATAATTATTCCCTACACACACCCACACCATACGCACATGGATAGCCAGGCAACATACGAGTTAGCTTTTTTTCTTGATAATTATGCTGCCTGAACCATCATGACATACATTCATGTGAATTGGTACAAATCAATACATGTCACTACATAGCATATAGATCAAGATATCAATGCATAGGAACTTCAATTAACAGATATCAGCGTATCTTATTACATATCTTAATATCACTCACAGATCTCGCCAGCGCCGTCCACAGTGTCTCATATATATATATATATATATATATATATATATATATATATATATATATATATATATATAGATATATATATATATATATATATATATACACTCGGTTCCACAGTACCCAAGCCACAGTCTACAGCACTAAAAGAAGACAGAGAATGATAACCAAGGTCCCCACATGGTAAGCACAGCCATTCACACATACAAGCGATGAAGAAGAACTGCAGATTCACAAGACGCAGTAAACCATAGAAGAACTGCAGATTCACAAGACACAGTACTGTACGCCTTCTCGCGATTCAGCAACTTTTGACTAGTGAACCCAGCTGGGTGAAGAACATCATCATTCTCCTGGAGCAATGCAACACCCAAACCAACAGAACTAGCATCATTCCTGAGAAACAAAGGATTACCCAATCTAAAGTGACAACACACAGCTGCAGAAGACAAGATTCCCTGAATCTTCCTCAAAGCTTCAGCACACTCAGGAGTCCAAGAAATAGACTTGAAATCAATGAGGAAACGACACGTACGATCTTTCTTTCTGACGAACACAACTGGAGATGCATACGGTCTATTCGATGGCTCAATGATACCAAGATCCAACATGATACCAATTTCTCTCTCAACAACCTCTTTCGCAGAAAAGGGGATTTTCAGGGCATTTCTTTCTAACAGGGACATCTGTTGTAAGATGGATCTGTAGTAGTACATCACCTGAGAAAGAACCTGGTTTGGGAGTCAAAATGTCCTGAAAATCATCAAAGATTACACACAACTGCCTGGTACTTTTGTCAGACAAAGTACATCAAACTGTACAGAACATCTTCATCTGGCATAGAAGACGCCATCGGAAAAGTTAAAGTGGGAAATGGGGTAAAGCATCATCAGAATCCTGGACGACACCAACTGTACAAACCACTTCACGAACAGTACAAACAGACTCCGGAGAGGGATCCACAGAAAGACCAACTCCTGGAGAACACTCTAGAGAAACATGTTCCTGCTCACAAGCCAAAGGTGCTAGCTCAGACCAAGGCACTGAAGTACCTTGTGAAAAAAACGACTGTAGGTACAAGATCTGAAGTAGACACAGCAGACACATCATAAGACGTTAACTGAAAACAAAGACTTCAATGACTCATCCTTCTGTTTCTGAACAAGGTCAGAACGGGAAATGTTTAGATCATCAGGGATCTGACACAAAGGATTTTTGTCTCCAACATGCTTATCTCTAGCCCTCGTAACGGCGGCTAAAGAGAAAGGTTCACCAGATACATCACTAAACTCACCGCTCACAGAAACTCCAGGCACATTACCCACAATGAGATCTGCGACAGGGCTATCCAAGACACAACAAGTCAAATCGCCCACAAGGTAAGGACAACTGACTGAAACTTTAGCCAGTGGAAAAACTCATCTACACGACCACCAAAAGAAACACACTTCACTTTTGGTTCCTAATATCTGATTGTCAGAAACTAACCGCTTGCGAACGCCACAAATGATAGCGCCAGTATCACGCAGAACAGAACTCAAAGTGCCATTCACAAAAGAAGAATCAAGAACAGAGCAACTAGCACTGGACTGTTTGCTATCAGCTAAGTTCTCGACAACAGTAGAGTTACTAACCATAAAAGGACACTCATCTGGGTGGCTAAGGGTACAAATTCTACAAGGGTTTCTACCTGATTCCCATGGACACCTAGCAGCTACATGTCCTGTCTTTTTACACCAAAAATACACAACACTTGCAAACTGATCAGAAGCACTTTCTGAGGAACTCTTACTGCCAGAGGTATGACGGGCGCCACGACCACGATAACGGCTACCGCCAAAGTTATTTCCACGACCAGCTGAGTGACCAGAGCTCTGACGGTTACCACGACCACAATAACAACTACCACCAAAGTTATTTCCACGACCAGCTGAGTAACCAAAGCTCTGATGATCACAATAACAGCTACTACCAGAGTTACTTCCACAATCAGCTGAGGAACCATAGTAGTGGCCACTGTTTTGAAAAGTAGAGAATCTGTTTCCTTTGTCAGACTGACCACAGTATGGAGTTCTATCAGACTGTCCAGGATATGGATTTCTGTCAAATTGACCAGGAGTTTTGTTCCCAACAGAAGCAAAAATGTTTACATCAGCTTTCCTAGAAAGCAGCTTAGTGGAATGAGCATGTCTGTATGACTCTGCAGATTTGATCATTTCATCAAAAGTTTTTACATCTTTTTCACACAAAAAAGTAGGCAAGTCCTTAAAGACACACTCCAAAAACTGCTCACGTAAGATAAGATCCACCAGACCTTCAAAAGACATCATTTTTTTTTTGACAAAGACACCCAACGGTCAAACAAACACCTAAGTTCAACTGCAAAGGTCTCGAAAGGTTCATCTGAGCTAGGTTTAGCCTCACGAAAACGCTTACGAAAACCATCTGGAGTACATTGAATTTTTTTTTTTTTTCAGCAAGCTCTCTTTCAAAAGCTCGTAAGACACAACATTATTTTCAGCGAGACTGTGGTACAGAGTTAAAGCGGAACCCTTAAGTAGTGCAGACAGGTATGTTACCCACAAACTCTCAGACCATCCCTAGGAACGAGCATGGGTTTCAAAACGAAACAAGTAACTGTCTACATCATCAGTTCTTTCTTTAAAAGGGGGCAACTTAGGAAACGTAGGGCGAGGTGCGTTAAACCTGGGAAAACCAGAACCCTGACTCTCACTGTCCTGTCCTGAGACCGCACTCTGCTGAGAAGTTATTTGTAACTGTATTCTTTTAGTTTCCTCTATCTCTCTTTGCTGAATTCTTTTAGTTTCCTCTTCCTCTTGCATTCTTTTTTTGTTTCCTCTTGCATTCTTTTTGTTTCCTCTTGCATTCTTTTTGTTTCCTCTTGCTCTTGTATTTGTATTTGCTCTCTTTTAGTTATCTCTTCTTCCTGCATTCTTTTCAGTTTGATTCTTTCCTCTCTTTCCATATCTTGAGCAATGCATTTATTCACTTAGGCCAACCGATCTTCTCCCTCCAGAACACATACCTTACGTCGTTGTAAATATATAGCGAAAACTTTGATCTCGTCCATAGAGGACACAACAGGACTTTCTTCCTTAGCCTTCTGTGTCATAATGAAAATATGAAACAGTGTCCTGTCAAAAACCCGACACACGCACTAGTGGCCCAGGTACAAACAATTTCTATCACAAGCAAAAAAAGTTCGAAACCCCTGTCCCCTAAAATATGTATATGAATTCCAAAGAAGATTTTTTTTTTAAACAAACATTAACGACAATCACTCTTAAAAAGACTAAGTATTATCAAACCCAACCAACGAAAATATAGAGATAAACAATGAAACAGAAATTCAGGGATATGGGGAGAAAGAAAAACACAATCGGTAATCAATGCCAAAAAATCAGCAACAAGTATAATCAAGCAATGACATGAGAGTAATAACGAATATAATCAGTGTACTTTTTTCACACACTGAGCATTCAAAATGAAACAAACTTTTTTTTTTGACTGGTTCAGGGGCAGCCTCTCACACACTCACTCATTCAAGAGAAAGGAACCCTAAGAATGCTGAAGAAGCAACATAATCCCCAAGTAAAAATAGAAACAGAAATAATCATAGAGATAACTGAAGATAATGAAAATAAAGCCCACAAATGATGTAAGAACTAAGAACTATGCCTTCGTATCTCCAGAAACTATACAGAAGGAGATATCCCGTTACGCTGGAATGGGAAAGAAAGTACGCACAATCATACAACAAAACAATACAACACAACTAAATTGTTATAAAGAAAAGTCTGTAAACGTGACCTATCCTTTAATCGGGGCAATTATAAGGGCACAAAAACAAGTACTACCACTAAGGCAATTTTGAATTCAATAGCAAAAGAAATTTTACTACGGGGTCACCAGATGTTACGGATGGTGTGCAGTGCGTGTTTTCTTGTCTGACTCTCGCTCTCAAAAGTTTGGATCTGTGTAATAATATTCCCTACACACACCCACACCATACGCACATGGATCGCCAGGCAATTCACGAGTTAGATTTTTTTTTTTATAATTATGCTGCCTGAACCATCAAAACATACATTCATGTGAATCGGTACAAATCAATACATGTCACTACATAGCATATAGATCAAGATATCAATACATAGGAACTTCAATTAACAGATATCAGCGTATCTTATTACGTTTCTTGATATCACTCACAGATCTCGCCAGCGCTGTCCAGTGTGTGTGTGTGTGTGTGTGTGTGTGTGTGTGTGTGTAGTCAACACACTCGGTTCCACAGTACCCAAGCCACAGTGTACAGTACTAAAAGAAGACAGAGAATGATAACCAAGGTCTCCACATGGTAAGCACAGCCATTCACAAATACAAGCGATGAAGAAGAACTGCAGATTCACAAGACACAGTAAACCATAGAAGAACTGCAGATTCACAAGACACAGTAAACCATAAAAGAACTGCAGATTCCTAAGACACAGTAAACCATAGAAGATCTGCAGATTCACAAGACACAGTAAACCGTAGAAGAACTGCAGATTCACAGGGAACAGCAATCTATAGACGAAAAACCGCAGATTCACAAAGCACAGTAATCCATAGCATAAGAACCGCAGATTCCCAAAGCACAGTAATCAATAGCATAAGAACCGCAGATTCCCAAAACACAGTAAACAATATTGAATCCCCGGCGACACGATTTCGGCGAAGTCCCATAGAACACAATAAACTTCGACGTATTGTTGATCTAAAACAAAAATTAGCCTCTCCGTGTATTAATATTACAATGTTCACATCAATAAACTCAGCCCACCGACACACATGTAGTGGTACAATTACAGCACACAGATATTCTTGCAGGAGATTTAAGTCACTCTCGGCGACACAGCATTCACAACACTTTGATAACAAATACATTTCCTGGTACATATTTCGCTGATACCATCATCAGAAGTATCGCACTATACACAGTGAACTTCGACGCACTACTGACTTGAAAGTCAGCCTCTCCACATAGTATCACTATGAGAGAAAACGACGATTAAAAAAAATTAAAGTAGGCTGGACACCAAAGCCTCGGCCGTTAGTTCTTGCTCCCTTCTTCCGTCAAATATTATTATTTTCGTCATGTTCCTTTGTCATTTCAAATTAACGTCATAATTTACGTTGACGTCACAGCCACAAAGCTCAAGGATTCTGCTCAAACGTCTCAAGGAGGCGGGCGGACTTTCCCTTGACCTTCACAGAAAACTGTACCCATCAACCACTGACGTTCCTCAGTTTATGGCCTTCCTAAGGTGCACAGGAAAGACGTCCCTCTCCACCCCATAGTCGCTTCCAGAGGTTCCCTCATGTATGAGATGGCGAGATTTGTGGCAGACATCTTGTCTCTTTGGTTGGCACAACGAACACCACATCACCAACAGTGCGGACTTGGTTCAGAAACTGGCAGACTATACCCTTTCTCCTGACGAGTGCCTGGTATCATACGATGTTTCGGCAATGTTCACCCAGCGTCCCCGTCGAAGAAAGCATCCACATCATCAAAGCAAGACTCCACGCTGACGACACTTTACCCCCCCAGCGTACTACGCTTTCCGTGGACAGCATCTGCGAACTCCTGGCTTGCTGTCTCAACACCACTTACTTCACGTTCCAAGGCAACTTCCACCAGCAGACCCCAGGAGCGGCCATGCGCTCTCCAGTCAGCCCCATTGTAGCCAACCTCTTCATGGAGGACTTCGAGGAGGAGGCCCTGGCATCTTACCATTCTACTCCACGCTTTTGGGGCCACTACGTGGACGACACCATGACCATCCTCAAGAGGTAGCTGGGTGGAAGACTTCCCTAACCATTTGAACAGTCAACACCCCGCCATTAAAACTCACCCATGAGGTGGAGAAGAACAACTCGATTACCATGCTAGACACACTCATTACACGGACAGAGGACAGCCTCTCCTTCAGTGTGTACAGCAAACCTAGCACACACCGACCAGTACCTACAGTTTGAAAGCCACCATCTGCTGGAACACAAACTCGGAGTGATACGCACCCTCACCCGTTGGGCAAACACCATCTGCTCTACTCAGGATGCCAAAGACCAGGAAATGGAACACCTCAAACTGGTTCTTGCCATATTGGGCGATGAGAAGTGGGTGTGGAACACCCAGCTAGTAAGAAGATCACACCGCATCCTACCACCAAACAAGACCAAACCAGGCGTAAAGGACATATCCCCGTCCCCTATGTCTGTGGTGGGACTGAAGCCTTGAGCAGGAAGGTCAGGAAAACCAGCGTCTCTGTACATACCAAACCTATCAACACCATCTGCAGCCAGCTGGTCGCCCCCAAGGACAAAACTGACAAACTGGAGAAGTCTGCAGTTATCTACCAAATAGACTGTCGTGACTGTGAGGAGAACTATGTCAGGGAAACTGAGAAAAACCTTCAACAACGCTTGACAGAACACGAAAGGGAAACAGTAGGCGCCCACCTACACGCCCAGCAACATCAGTTCGATTATGACAATATCAGCGTTCTCGACCGTGACAATAGATGGTTTCAGCGTGGGGTGAAGGAGGCTATCCATATTGCTGCCAACAAACCCCACACTCAGCCAGGACCGGGGAAGACACACCTTGCCATCGGTGTACAACACCTCATCGTTCAGTCACATGACCAGGGTTCGACCCGTGGTCGTGTGCACTGAACTCCATTTCACCCAGTAGCAACACTACTGCTGAAAAAGATGCACGGAGGTCTGTCGAAAGCTCCAAGTAAGTGCTGTTCCTAGCTGAGTGACCTGTCTAAATCCGGTAGTCGTTATGATCTAAGTTGACATGAAACAACCTTGGGAAAGAACCAGTGGTAAACTTAAACGTGTTGCAAAGCAATGATTGATGCGTTAATTCACATGTAAATAGTCAATAATTATGCTGAAGAGAAAATGACTTTTCCGTCTTAAGTGAGGCATTGAAAAAAACTAGCACATTCTTTCCCTTGTTGATGACAGATCTACTGGTGACAACTTTAACTGCGTTGACATACTGCTCTGAAACCTGCGCCCTCGCTACTGATGCCAAGTGATTGGGGCACGCTTCGGAGTATGGCCATGCAAACCCAGTGCCTTTTAATTTTCATGCAGGAAATGGTGTTTTGGATGCATTCTGTGCGCCTTCATTATATAGAATATCCATGGATTTTACACACACACACACACACACACACACACACACACACACACACACACATATATATATATATATATATATATATATATATATATATATATATATATATATATATATATATATAAACAAAGCTTGCTCTTATGTCTAAGATTCTAGAAATAGGGGGGTGATAAGCCTTCATATCTGCAGTGGTAGATGATTCTGCCTAACTGACAGTATGTGCTTGAGTGGGTGAATGGGGAATTAATAAATGCTTCTCAAAATGAACCTTCAGCAAGCTTATAGTCTCCAAAGCGGGAGACCATCTCCAAAGCTCACTAACATATAACTTCTGGTCAGATACCAGTATTTCGAAACCTGATTGTTTCTCCTCAGTGACCGCGGAAAGTGGTAATTTGACTCCTTGCCTTTTTGGTTTTAAGAAGAATGCTATACCAGAAAAAGGCTGGTGTGCAATACCATAGTATGTTTGTTGAGTTTTCAAAAAACTAACTAAAGGTGCCACCTAAGAAGCAAAAGAAAATCATGAAAGAGCAAAACAAGCTACATTTTCTTGTGAAAAGTAGAAAATATAAAAAGATAACCTCTTAAGACACAGTGCTGAGGGCCAGTTCTTGGAATGAATCCGCAAGGGACTAAATTACAATGAAACAATAAATTCCAAGGATAAGTACCGAGCACCATTCCAGCAACTTACAGAGCAGCTAGGTGTTGCAATGACTGCAAGAAATATTGAATTATAAACAAAGCTTGCTCTTATGTCTAAGATTATAGAAATAGGGGGGTGATAAGCCTTCATATCTGCAGTGGTAGATGATTCTGCCTAACTGACAGTATGTGCTTGAGTGGGTGAATGGGGGAATAAATAAATGCTTCTCAAAATGAACCTTCAGCAAGCTTATAGTCTCCAAAGCGGGAGACCATCTCCAATGGGGAGAAAGCTCACTAACATATAACTCCTGGTCAGATACGGTATTTCGAAAACCTGATTGTTTCTCCTCAGTGACCGCGGAAAGTGGTAATTTGACTCCTCTGCCTTTTCGGTTTTAAGAAGAATGCTATACCAGAAAAAGGCTGGTGTGCAATACCATAGTATGTTTGTTGAGTTTTCAAAAAAAACTAACTAAAGGTGCCACCTAAGAAGCAAAAGAAAATCATGAAAGAGCAAAACAAGCTACATTTTCTTGTGAAAAGTAGAAAAATATAAAAAGATAACCTCTTAAGACACAAGTGCTGAGGGCCAGTTCTTGGAATGAATCCGCAAGGGACTAAATTACAATGAAACAATAAATTCCAAGGATAAGTACCGAGCACCATTCCAGCAACTTAGAGCAGCTAGGTGTTGCAATGACTGCAAAGAATATTGAATTATAAACAAAGCTTGCTCTCTTATGTCTAAGATTCTAGAAATAGGGGGGTGATAAGCCTTCATATCTGCAGTGGTAGATGATTCTGCCTAACTGACAGTATGTGCTTGAGTGGGTGAATGGGGAATTAATAAATGCTTCTCAAAATGAACCTCAGCAAGCTTATAGTCTCCAAAGAGGGAGACCATCTCCAATGGGGGAGAAAGCTCACTAAACATATAACTCCTGGTCAGATACCGGTATTTCGAAACCTGATTGTTTCTCTTCAGTGACCGCGGAAAGTGGTAATTTGACTCCTCTGCCTTTTTGGTTTTAAGAAGAATGCTATACCAGAAAAAGGCTGGTGTGCAATACCATAGTATGTTTGTTGAGTTTTCAAAAAAACTAACTAAAGGTGCCACCTAAGAAGCAAAAGAAATCATCATGAAAGAGCAAAACAAGCTACATTTTCTTGTGAAAAGTAGAAATATAAAAGATAACCTCTTAAGACACAAGTGCTGAGGGCCAGTTCTTGGAATGAATCCGCAAGGGACTAAATTACAATGAAACAATAAATTCCAAGGATAAGTACCGAGCACCATTCCAGCAACTTACAGAGCAGCTAGGTGTTGCAATGACTGCAAGAAATATTGAATTATAAACAAAGCTTGCTCTTATGTCTAAGATTCTAGAAAGGGGGGGGGGGGTGATAAGCCTTCATATCTGCAGTGGTAGATGATTCTGCCTAACTGACAGTATGTGCTGAGTGGTGAATGGGGAATAATAAATGCTTCTCAAAATGAACCTTCAGCAAGCTTATAGTCTCCAAAGGGGGAGACCATCTCCAATGGGGAGAAAGCTCACTAACATATAACTCCTGGTCAGATACCGGTATTTCGAAACCTGATTGTTTCTCCTCAGTGACCGCGGAAAGTGGTAATTGACTCCTCTGCCTTTTCGGTTTTAAGAAGAATGCTATACCAGAAAAAGGCTGGTGTGCATACCATAGTATGTTTGTTTGAGTTTTCAAAAAAAACTAACTAAAGGTGCCACCTAAGAAGCAAAAGAAAATCATGAAAGAGCAAAAACAAGCTACATTTTCTTGTGAAAAGTCGAAAATATAAAATGGTATAGCATTCTTCTTAAAACCAAAAGGCAGAGGAGTCAAATTACCACACTCCGCGGTCACTGAGGAGAAAACAATCAGGTTTCGAAATACCGATATCTGACCAGGAGTTATATGTTAGTGAGCTTTCTCCCCATTGGAGATGGTCTCCCGCTTTGGAGACTATAAGCTTGCTGAAGGTTCATTTTGAGAAGTATTTATTAATTCCCCATTCACCCACTCAAGCACATACTGTCAGTTAGGCAGAATCATCTACCACTGCAGATATGAAGGCTTATCACCCCCCTATTTCTATAATCTTAGACATAAGAGCAAACTTTGTTTATAATTCAATATTTCTTGCAGTCATTGCAACACCTAGCTGCTCTGTAAAGTTGCTGGAATGGTGCTCGTTACTTATCCTTGGAATTTATTGTTTCATTATATATATATATATATATATTGTTAAAAATAGTATGATAAAAGGAAGTTTTAAAAAATCAACAGATCTGTTTCGAGCCAGCGCTCTCGTCAGGATGGTTTTGGGGCGCCTACTGCTGGTGTTATATGGCTGATGTCACTGTTTGCACGTGCGGATTGGCTGCACGTATTGTTCGTTTTTTTGGGGTTGTTACAGTTCAGGGTGCGTTTGCTGACAACGATTTCCATTTGTGCCTGCAGTTGTTTACTATTTCTACTTTAGTATTTAGGGTTGCAAAGTATGGTTTGCATAGTATTAACCATTTTTCTGTTGAACATAGGTTGCATCTTTTTGAAATGTTGTTGTATGGTGATGCCCTTTTTATGATTTTCCAGGATATGTTATAGTTTTTTTTTTTTGTCTTTAAGTCTCCAAATATATTTGCTCAGTTCTGTTTGGTTTTTGTATTTTTCTTTGTTGAATGACTGTTTATGGTTTGCGTATCTGGAGGCATTTGTTGCTTAAGGGACACTGTTCTCTTTTTAGCACAATTGCAGGATTTCCTTTCTTCACCCTTCTTTTGCTGTGTTGCTTTTCATTTTGTTGGATGAATCAATTATATTTTTAAGGTTAGCATGCATGGATATGATAGTTTGATGGTGTTCTTGTTGAATATTTTGGACAATTTGTGTTCTTTTTGGGAAGGATGCTGTCAAAA
>JADBJO010005483.1:94747-124747 GCA_016801955.1 Conus betulinus
TCTCCTCACAGTCACGACAGTCTATTTGGTAGATAACTGCAGACTTCTCCAGTTTGTCAGTTTTGTCCTTGGGGGCGACCAGCTGGCTGCAGATGGTGTTGATAGGTTTGGTATGTACAGAGACGCTGGTTTTCCTGACCTTCCTGCTCAAGGCTTCAGTCCCACCACAGACATAGGGGATGGGGATATGTCCTTTACGCCTGGTTTGGTCTTGTTTGGTGGTAGGATGCGGTGTGATCTTCTTACTAGCTGGGGTGTTCCACACCCACTTCTCATCGCCCAATATGGCAAGAACCAGTTTGAGGTGTGTTCCATTTCCTGGTCTTTGGCATCCTGAGTAGAGCAGATGGTGTTTGCCCAACGGGTGAGGGTGCGTATCACTCCGAGTTTGTGTTCCAGCAGATGGTGGCTTTCAAACTGTAGGTACTGGTCGGTGTGGCTAGGTTTGCTGTACACACTGAAGGAGAGGCTGTCCTCTGTCCGTGTAATGAGTGTGTCTAGCATGGTAATCGAGTTGTTCTTCTCCACCTCATGGTGAGTTTTAATGGCGGGGTGTTGACTGTTTCAATGGTTAGGGAAGTCTTCCACCAGCTACCTCTTGAGGATGGTCATGGTGTCGTCCACGTAGTGGCCCCAAAAGCGTGAAGTAGAATGGTAAGATGCCAGGGCCTCCTCCTCGAAGTCCTCCATGAAGAGGTTGGCTACAATGGGGCTGACTGGAGAGCGCATGGCCGCTCCTGGGGTCTGCTGGTGGAAGTTGCCTTGGAACGTGAAGTAAGTGGTGTTGAGACAGCAAGCCAGGAGTTCGCAGATGCTGTCCACGGAAAGCGTAGTACGCTGGGGTAAAGTGTCGTCAGCGTGGAGTCTTGCTTTGATGATGTGGATGCTTTCTTCGACGGGGACGCTGGTGAACATTGCCGAAACATCGTATGATACCAGGCACTCGTCAGGAGAAAGGGTATAGTCTGCCAGTTTCTGAACCAAGTCCGCACTGTTGGTGATGTGGTGTTCGTCGTGCCAACCAAAGGAGACAAGATGTCTGCCACAAATCTCGCCATCTCATACATGAGGGAACCTCTGGAAGCGACTATGGGGTGGAGAGGGACGTCTTTCCTGTGCACCTTAGGAAGGCCATAAACTGAGGAACGTCAGTGGTTGATGGGTACAGTTTTCTGTGAAGGTCAAGGGAAAGTCTGCCCGCCTCCTTGAGACGTTTGAGCAGAATCCTTGAGCTTTGTGGCTGTGACGTCAACGTAAATTATGACGTTAATTTGAAATGACAAAGGAACATGACGAAAATAATAATATTTGACGGAAGAAGGGAGCAAGAACTAACGGCCGAGGCTTTGGTGTCCAGCCTACTTTAATTTGTTTTAATCGTCGTTTTCTCCGTAGTGATACTATGTGGAGAGGCTGACTTTCAAGTCAGTAGTGCGTCGAAGTTCACTGTGTATAGTGCGATACTTCTGATGATGGTATCAGCGAAATATGTACCAGGAAATGTATTTGTTATCAAAGTGTTGTGAATGCTGTGTCGCCGAGAGTGACTTAAATCTCCTGCAAGAATATCTGTGTGCTGTAATTGTACCACTACATGTGTGTCGGTGGGCTGAGTTTATTGATGTGAACATTGTAATATTAATACACGGAGAGGCTAATTTTTGTTTTAGATCAACAATACGTCGAAGTTTATTGTGTTCTATGGGACTTCGCCGAAATCGTGTTCGCCGGGGATTCAATATTGTTTACTGTGTTTTGGGAATCTGCGGTTCTTATGCTATTGATTACTGTGCTTTGGGAATCTGCGGTTCTTATGCTATGGATTACTGTGCTTTGTGAATCTGCGGTTTTTCGTCTATAGATTGCTGTTCCCTGTGAATCTGCAGTTCTTCTACGGTTTACTGTGTCTTGTGAATCTGCAGATCTTCTATGGTTTACTGTGTCTTAGGAATCTGCAGTTCTTTTATGGTTTACTGTGTCTTGTGAATCTGCAGTTCTTCTATGGTTTACTGTGTCTTGTGAATCTGCAGTTCTTCTTCATCGCTTGTATTTGTGAATGGCTGTGCTTACCATGTGGAGACCTTGGTTATCATTCTCTGTCTTCTTTTAGTACTGTACACTGTGGCTTGGTACTGTGGAACCGAGTGTGTTGACTACACACACACACACACACACACACACACACACACTGTGGACAGCGCTGGCGAGATCTGTGAGTGATATCAAGAAACGTAATAAGATACGCTGATATCTGTTAATTGAAGTTCCTATGTATTGATATCTTGATCTATGCTATGTAGTGACATGTATTGATTTGTACCGATTCACATGAATGTATGTTTTGATGGTTCAGGCAGCATAATTAAAAAAAAAAAAATCTAACTCGTGAATTGCCTGGCGATCCATGTGCGTATGGTGTGGTGTGTGTGTAGGGAATATTATTACACAGATCCAAACTTTTGAGAGCGAGAGTCAGACAAGAAAACACGCACTGCACACCATCTGTAACATCTGGTGACCCCGTAGTAAAATTTCTTTTGCTATTGAATTCAAAATTGCCTTAGTGGTAGTACTTGTTTTTGTGCCCTTATAATTGCCCCGATTAAAGGATAGGTCACGTTTACAGACTTTTCTTTATAACAATTTAGTTGTGTTGTATTGTTTTTGTTGTATGATTGTGCGTACTTTCTTTCCCAATTCCAGCGTAACGGATATCTCCTTCTGTATAGTTTCTGGAGATACGAAGGCATAGTTCTTAGTTCTTACATCATTTGTGGGCTTTATTTTCATTATCTTCAGTTATCTCTATGATTATTTCTGTTTCTATTTTACTTGGGGATTATGTTGCTTCTTCGGCATTCTTAGGGTTCCTTTCTCTTGAATGAGTGAGTGTGTGAGAGGCTGCCCTGAACCAGTCAAAAAAAAAGGTTGTTTCATTTTGAATGCTCAGTGTGTGTGAAAAAAGTACACTGATTATATTCGTTATTACTCTCATGTCATTGCTTGATTATACTTGTTGCTGATTTTTTGGCATTGATTACCGATTGTGTTTTTCTTTCTTTCTCCCCATATCCCTGAATTTCTGTTTCATTGTTTATCTCTATATTTTCGTTGGTTGGGTTTGATAATACTTAGTCTTTTTAAGAGTGATTGTCGTTAATGTTTGTTTAAAAAAAAATCTTCTTTGAATTCATATACATATTTTAGGGACAGGGGTTTCGAACTTTTTTCTGCTTGTGATAGAAATTGTTTTGTACCTGGGCCACTAGTGCGTGTGTCGGGGTTTGACAGGACACTGTTTCATATTTTCATTATGACACAGAGGCTAAGGAAAGAAAGTCCTGTTGTGTCCTCTATGGACGAGATCAAAGTTTTCGCTATATATTTACAACGACGTAAGGTATGTGTTCTGGAGGGAGAAGATCGGTTGGCCTAAGTGAATAAATGCATTGCTCAAGATATGGAAAGAGAGGAAAGAATCAAACTGAAAAGAATGCAGGAAGAAGAGATAACTAAAAGAGAGCAAATACAAATACAAGAGCAAGAGGAAACAAAAAGAATGCAAGAGGAAACAAAAGAATGCAAGAGGAAACAAAAAGAATGCAAGAGGAAGAGGAAACTAAAAGAATTCAGCAAAGAGAGATAGAGGAAACTAAAAGAATACAGTTACAAATAACTTCTCAGCAGAGTGCGGTCTCAGGACAGGACAGTGAGAGTCAGGGTTCTGGTTTTCCCAGGTTTAACGCACCTCGCCCTACGTTTCCTAAGTTGCCCCCTTTTAAAGAAAGAACTGATGATGTAGACAGTTACTTGTTTCGTTTTGAAACCCATGCTCGTTCCTAGGGATGGTCTGAGAGTTTGTGGGTAACATACCTGTCTGCACTACTTAAGGGTTCCGCTTTAACTCTGTACCACAGTCTCGCTGAAAATAATGTTGTGTCTTACGAGCTTTTGAAAGAGAGCTTGCTGAAAAAAAAAAATTCAATGTACTCCAGATGGTTTTCGTAAGCGTTTTCGTGAGGCTAAACCTAGCTCAGATGAACCTTTCGAGACCTTTGCAGTTGAACTTAGGTGTTTGTTTGACCGTTGGGTGTCTTTGTCAAAAAAAAATGATGTCTTTTGAAGGTCTGGTGGATCTTACTTACGTGAGCAGTTTTTGGAGTGTGTCTTTAAGGACTTGCCTACTTTTTTGTGTGAAAAAGATGTAAAAAACTTTTGATGAAATGATCAAATCTGCAGAGTCATACAGACATGCTCATTCCACTAAGCTGCTTTCTAGGAAAGCTGATGTAAACATTTTTGCTTCTGTTGGGAACAAAACTCCTGGTCAATTTGACAGAAATCCATATCCCGGACAGTCTGATAGAACTCCATACTGTGGTCAGTCTGACAAAGGAAACAGATTCTCTACTTTTCAAAACAGTGGCCACTACTATGGTTCCTCAGCTGATTGTGGAAGTAACTCTGGTAGTAGCTGTTATTGTGATCATCAGAGCTTTGGTTACTCAGCTGGTCGTGGAAATAACTTTGGTGGTAGTTGTTATTGTGGTCGTGGTAACCGTCAGAGTTCTGGTCACTCAGCTGGTCGTGGAAATAACTTTGGCGGTAGCCGTTATCGTGGTCGTGGCGCCCGTCATACCTCTGGCAGTAAGAGTTCCTCAGAAAGTGCTTCTGATCAGTTTGCAAGTGTTGTGTATTTTTGGTGTAAAAAGACAGGACATGTAGCTGCTAGGTGTCCATGGGAATCAGGTAGAAACCTTGTAGAATTTGTACCCTTAGCCACCCAGATGAGTGTCCTTTTATGGTTAGTAACTCTACTGTTGTCGAGAACTTAGCTGATAGCAAACAGTCCAGTGCTAGTTGCTCTGTTCTTGATTCTTTTTGTGTGAATGGCACTTTGAGTTCTGTTCTGCGTGATACTGGCGCTATCATTTGTGGCGTTCGCAAGCGGTTAGTTTCTGACAATCAGATATTAGGACCCAAAGTGAAGTGTGTTTCTTTTGGTGGTCGTGTAGATGAGTTTCCACTGGCTAAAGTTTCAGTCAGTTGTCCTTACCTTGTGGGCGATTTGACTTGTTGTGTCTTGGATAGCCCTGTCGCAGATCTCATCATTGTGGGTAATGTGCCTGGAGTTTCTGTGAGCGGTGAGTTTAGTGATGTATCTGGTGAACCTTTCTCTTTAGCCGCCGTTACGAGGGCTAGAGATAAGCATGTTGGAGACAAAAAATCCTTTGTGTCAGATCCCTGATGATCTAAACATTTCCCGTTCTGACCTTGTTCAGAAACAGAAGGATGAGTCATTGAAGTCTTGTTTTCAGTTAACGTCTTATGATGTGTCTGCTGTGTCTACTTCAGATCTTGTACCTACACAGTCGTTTTTTCACAAGGTACTTCAGTGCCTTGGTCTGAGCTAGCACCTTTGGCTTGTGAGCAGGACATGTTTCTCTAGAGTGTTCTCCAGGAGTTGGTCTTTCTGTGGATCGCTCTCTGGAGTCTGTTTGTACTGTTCGTGAAGTGGTTTGTACAGTTGGTGTCGTCCAGGATTCTGATGATGCTTTACCCATTTCCCACTTTAACTTTTCCGATGGCGTCTTCTATGCCAGATGAAGATGTTCTGTACAGTTTGATTGTACTTTTGTCTGACAAAAGTACCAGGCAGTTGTGTGTAATCTTTGATGATTTTCAGGACATTTTGACTCCCAAACCAGGTTCTTTCTCAGGTGATGTACTACTACAGATCCATCTTACAACAGATGTCCCTGTTAGAAAGAAATGCCATGAAATCCCCTTTTCTGCGAAAGAGGTTGTTGAGAGAGAAATTGGTATCATGTTGGATCTTGGTATCATTGAGCCATCGAATAGACCGTATGCATCTCCAGTTGTGTTCGTCAGAAAGAAAGATCGTACGTGTCGTTTCCTCATTGATTTCAAGTCTATTTCTTGGACTCCTGAGTGTGCTGAAGCTTTGAGGAAGATTCAGGGAATCTTGTCTTCTGCAGCTGTGTGTTGTCACTTAGATTGGGTAATCCTTTTGTTCTCAGGAATGATGCTAGTTCTGTTGGTTTGGGTGTTGCATTGCTCCAGGAGAATGATGATGTTCTTCACCAGCTGGGTTCACTAGTCAAAAGTTGCTGAATCGCGAGAAGGCGTACAGTACTGTGTCTTGTGAATCTGCAGTTCTTCTTCATCGCTTGTAATTTGTGAATGGCTGTGTGTTTACCATGTGGGGACCTTGGTTATCATTCTCTGTCTTCTTTTAGTGCTGTAGACTGTGGCTTGGGTACTGTGGAACCGAGTGTGTATATATATATATATATATATATATATATATATATATATATATATATATATATATATATATATATATGAGACACTGTGGACGGCGCTGGCGAGATCTGTGAGTGATATTAAGATATGTAATAAGATACGCTGATATCTGTTAATTGAAGTTCCTATGCATTGATATCTTGATCTATATGCTATGTAGTGACATGTATTGATTTGTACCAATTCACATGAATGTATGTCATGATGGTTCAGGCAGCATAATTATCAAGAAAAAAAGCTAACTCGTATGTTGCCTGGCTATCCATGTGCGTATGGTGTGGGTGTGTGTAGGGAATAATTATTACATGCATCCAGGTTTTGAGAGCGAGAGTCAGACAACAAAACACGCACCGCACTCCATCTGTAACAGTGGCATACCTGTTGGTGGGGTCTTTCTTGAGAGGCTGGTAGGTTTTTTCTGTCATCCAACAGTTGGCTGGCTTTGTCATAGTACATGGACTTGGGGATGATGACCGTGGACCGACCCTTGTCGGCCGGGAGTCTCAAACTCGTGTCGTCTTTCCTAAGTCGGGCCAACGCACGCCTCTCCTCAACAGGAATGTTGGATTTCGGCAGTTGTGCTTGTTTCAGGATGTTGACACTTTCCGACCACAGATGGGACGCCTCTTCTGTATGCAGGCCTATCTGTCTGCAGGCGGTTTCGATGCACGTGATGTTGTCCATGGTGGGGAGTTTGTCCGAGGTCACAGCAAAATTGAGTCCCTTTTCCAGCACTCGCTGTTCTGAGTCAGAAAGTTCACGTTCTGATAGATTCACAACCCATCTCTCCTTCACCCTGCACGTCTCTTCTTCAGTCACAGGTACAACTGGAATGTGATCGTTATTGTCACGCTTCGATCTCGCCATTAGTTTCTCAAACTTACTTCTCTGGCGCATGCGCACTTAGTTCCATTCCAAGTTTTGAGTTGACTCGAGCCAGTCTTTCACTTCTGCTTCAGATCAATCCTTCAAGCCAGAAGTAGCAATCAGAATAGAGAACGACATGATTTTTTTTTAGAAGAAATATCTTACACGTCGTCTTTGAAGGTTTTATCCCTTCTCCCCTCTCCCTGTGGAATGTCAATAAATAAAACAGCTGGCCCGGATGCTAGGTTGAGTGCCACATTTCATGTTGCCAACACCTTTGAGGATCCCATTGTCATCATATTACATATGCTGATTGTTTCAAAGTAACGTTTATTCTAGGCGTGAAAATAGAGAAAATAACCTTCGTATCAAAACATGCATTCAAGGTACAAGACACCATGCCTGTATAAAATTCCAGAGAAGACTTGATGCATGGAAAACATTATTTTAAAAAAATCATGTATGGGCAGCCAGATTCTTTTTCCATCAGACGTATTCTTTTTGATTGTCTTGAGTTAATCGAGATTTGAGAGAAGAGAAGAGAAGAAAAGAGAAGTGAAAGGGATTTTTTCCCAAAGGTTCCATCGGGACCCAGGGAAGCACTGACTTCAACTGTTGAACCACTAGACATATTATTTTGAGTGTTTTCAGTTAGTCAACATTCAATCAGACGATGATCATATGTTGATGCAGATGGTGTTTTATGCAAGGAAGACAATTTGAACAGCAAAAGGATTGCATTTATTTGTTGTTGGGCGAAGTAAAGGAAGAGCCGCTGATTGTGTAATGTAGCCCCTGTTTCTTCCCCCACCACCCTCCATGCCGTCTCAGACCCAAACCCTTTCCACCTCTTCACCCATGTGCTATCTCAGCCTCATCTAGAAGTGAGTATTATATGATTGCATATTGGTGTGTATGCATTTTATTACAATTAGGTTTTTCTCAGCGTATTTCTTTTATTTCCATACTTTCTTCTTTCCTGTAATATAACAAATAAGTGAGCACACATTCAGTACGATATATTTGTTTCCTGGAAAAGGTCCAGACCCTTCCTCACTTTCTGAAAGGCAGTGTGACGTCAATGCTACAATGACGCCAAAAAAAAAATCATCATTCACTGGATTATTCATTGCGTCATTCATTGCAACATTTGAACTTCGTACTCTGAAGTTAATCTGGAGCATTCTTAATTTTTTTTTTTTTAATCCAGACTGCTGACCTTGCCAATTAAGGTTCAGAAAGAGAAGACCCCTCGGGCACCCGTCCATTTCATCAGCTAATGCAGAAGTCCGAGTCCACGGTTACAGTTTAGGTCCCAAATGCTGTATATTCTCCATCCATGACACTCAAAGCTGCACCTGGCTTTTGTCAGATGATCAGCCAGTACCAAAACATATTCACCGCATAGTCCAGTGCTTGGTCCTTACCATACGTGACTCTGAGTCTGGTTTCATGTCCATTACTTTTTTTTTTTTTTTACTATGCAAGCACGATCCACATGACCCTTCAAGTTCCTGTCGTCTGCTAGACTTTTCACTCCAAAATCTTAGTGCCCTACTAATGGCGTAGAAACACAAGGAGTCCACAAGTCATGCATCATTCTGACATATGGTGTTGAACTGATTTACTGACCCCAAATTCCAGGATAAAATAAAATCTTTTTCACATTCCAAAATTTAATTTCACAGAGCCAGGACGATTTTCATCTGTTCAAACTTTGATGTTACTACTTGATCTATGCTGTAGCCCCGAACTCTGGCCTAAAACCATCTTGCAAGGCCTGTGGAAACAATACAGACGTAGACTACATACAAGGGGCCTAGGCAGATCAGGACTCAAAGACCTCGAAAATATGAGCCTTCGTAATTTTGCTCAGATATATTGAAAGCGTGCTTTTGAGCTCACAAAAATGATACAAAACTAGAGGCACTACTGATATATACCATTTAAACTGATGCGTTACCAGAATTTCGTTTTTTTTTTTAATTCATCCTTTTTTTCTTCTTTTCTTCCCCAGCAAAATGGTAAACAGATATTGAAATATTGTCACAAATAGTTCCCTTTGTTTCCATGCATGTAGTGAATAAGGCTGTCTGTGCGAAAGTACTGAGTTGATAACAAAACTAGATCTATCAGGCACTTCATTCAAATGGCACCCCAGCAACTATATAAGATTTTCACTTCAGGTCAGCCTTTCATATTTAGAGAAATAGATTATATTTTCCCAGTTTAAACAATGCTCTCTCTGATAAGCAAAGAACAGGACCTAGGATTCGGACCCTGCAACTATCCTAAGTGCTAAATCTCACGCTATCTGAGAGAGAGCCACATGGTAATTGTTGCGACATAGAACTTATTGTGTGACCCATAGCATTGCACACTTTCCTTCACAGGGCCAGAATTCCATTTATTATCCCCAAGGAGAGAAAGGCCTTACGCCAAAGATCATGTGCCATTCGGACATAAATCTTTACCAAATACACGTCTAGTATGTTTTCCAAATGCATCAGTTACATTAAGAATGATGGATTCCGGATAAGTGTACTGTTGAACTGTTTCTTACTACTGTAATTTGACAGTAACATTAGTGTTCATGGTGTTGTCGTGGGTGACTGTCAACTAGGTGCATATTACATTAGTGTTCATAGTGTTGTTGTGGGTGACTGTCGATGCATATTTCCATGCCATCGCATGTCAACATTTCATTCTTTTTTTTAATGAGTTTGGCAAGTTCCCATCTATATGGTAGGCCTTTATTGTGTCATATGCAAAGGAATGCTGATGCTGATGTTCCAGTGCATCATGATGGAGTCTCTTAGGGTAGATTGAAAAGTGTAAAAAATAGAAGATAGCCCAGACGAACTCCTACCAAAAGAAAGTATAAAACGACTCTCCAGTAGCGCCTTATTGAGTGCTGCGTAGGCTGCTTTGGAGTGCAGTTAATGAATGATGTGTTGATAAGCTTTTGTAACATTTATTATTTTAGCTGACAGCGCCTCCTGTCAGACACTATCAAACGCTTTCTTAAAGTCTATGATGACCAGGTAGAAACTTTCTCGTGTTAGAGATGTGTTTGGCTGTGGGTACGCGGGTTTAAAGATCTGTTTGATAGGACTTCTGCCTTTGCAAAATTCAGCCTTTTTTTCTTCTTCTTCTTCTTCTTCTTCTTCTTCTTCTTCTTCAGCAATGATGGAACTGTTTACATTGGGACTTTATTTTCACCGAGCCTGGGTTGCCCATGACCCCAACAACTGCTCACTTTTACCTTTTCAGTGCAAAACCATACTGCGCCATAGCCCAGCTCTTGAAGTGAGCCACAGGCAGGCCAAACGTGGCCACATTCCAAACAGCCTTGAGTTTCCGGACAGTGTTAAAAAAAAAAGCCTCCTTCAAGTATGGGCTGTTGAGGCCATTCAGAAGAAGCTGGACTCCTGCACTAGAAATATTTCTATATTTGAGCACATTGGACAAGTTATTGCTAATGAACATACAAAAATGCAAGTCAAGGCCATGAAGAAAGAAAAAAAAAAAGAAGAAAAATTAAAAGCTGCATTCCGTAAGGCCAATATAAACGGCTGAATGGAAGATACCAGTGCCCCATTTACGATGGCTCACAGTCGTTCGTTTTCAGCCAAAGCCATGTAAATGCAAAGCGCCATGCAATCATTCCGTGCCATGCCACACTTGTCCTCTAGCTAGATGTAAACGCAACCTGTGATATCTGCTTATAGCTGTAACCTATTCAGAAATAAATTTAGCACACTTTTGTGGCATTGCTGGTCAAATTGACCATGTCATAACCATGGCAGTGTCGGAGGTTTTCTTTCTGGGAAAAGGTGACGATTAATGACGGAGTTCTGTGGGACATTCGTCAGAGTGCCAGATTTTGGTGCAGATGGGATTTCGAAAAATAGTTACTGCGTTGTGTTTTGTCCTGAATGGTGCTGTCATTGCTTTTTGTTTCTGTCTGGTCAAGTCTTTTACAAAGTTTAGCGCTTTTTCTGTCGTCACTGTCCACGTCTAAACACTCTTACGTAGTCCAGAGTTTTTTTTTTATTTCTTAATTTTTTGATCAGGCCTACTATTCAAGTGCCGCGCTTTCTCCTTTCCGGCTCACGTTTCTTATAGAATTTCAAATTTCTTTAAGTGTCAAACATACCAAAAATTTCTTGTGATCAATGACTTCAACTTCCATTGGTTTATTCCCAGATTCTGCGTGGCAGTGTCGGTCATCATTTGGTTACAATTTTTTGCGGGGTTCTTGAAGCAAAAATTCCTTCGGAAGCTGCTTTCAGCGATGTCAGGAACTTTCAATTTGTCAGGATCGACTTTAAAACGGATGTTTTTCATCCTCTTGTCCGACAGTTTTCAGCTGATGAATTTCTCATCAGCTGCAAGTTTTACTGTTATGTACACCCTCGTTTCGGTAACAAAATGATTGGTGTTACTCTGATGGTAATGTGGTAGATGTTGGAAGGCAGTTTCCAATAGCGTACATACATGAGTAGCAGATCGGATAGTGGCATCTGTTAGATACATACCTGAAGGATGGAGATTTTCGATATACTTCCCTGCATTTCCTTGGAACACTCCATGTATTCATTATCTCCCCACCATATTTAGCTTCCAGCTGCAGTTCCTGAGATCAATACGCAGTCTCTTACATCACCTGCCAACTGCCTTAGCAGTGCATGCAGATAGATAGCTTGGTGAATCAGGGAAGGTCTGTTCTCGTTACGCTTCTTGCAGAATGTTATGTCAGAAATTCTTTTCTGCTACTGGCATCCATGTAACTGACGAACACCTGCTGCATACGTGAAGTGGACTGGCTGTGCAAGCTCCCACATCAGACTATGATGATGACCAGAATGAACCATTCAACGAGCAACTTCAAACTGTCATCATCAAGGCTGACAAGAAACATACATAGTTCAGGGTGACGGGAATGCTCAGTTTGGGTCAAAAAATG
Organism: Conus betulinus; assembly: GCA_016801955.1. Classification (NCBI taxonomy): domain Eukaryota; kingdom Metazoa; phylum Mollusca; class Gastropoda; order Neogastropoda; family Conidae; genus Conus; species Conus betulinus. Next base: position 106,911 of record JADBJO010005483.1, read on the forward strand.
TAAAGCAGATTCTGCAGTAAATAACTGCCAGTTAGTTTAGCCAAAAGCATCTTCAGAGTCTTGTTAGAATGTGCTGTCAGCAGCTTTGTACCAGTGGCATTGGACTGTACTGTATTGTAAGCAGGTGACCTGCTGCCAGCAGTTTTCACTATGTCACACAATGTGTGTTTCACTCGACGTTAGTTTATATCAATGACATACACACAGCTTGCGTAATCAGTCTGGAAGTCGCCATTCTTCATCATGAACCTGAAATTGACCATGATATTCCATACTTGACCATACAAAGCCATTTTTCTTGAACCTTCGATATCACTTAGCGTAATAATCGGACCTGAGTTGTGTAAGGGGGAGTAGTCTATATAGATATTATTTTAAGGACTAAATCTCTGTTTGGGAACCACTGCAACAGTTATGTGAAGACTCATTCGTGAGCCTTGTGCTTGTAGTTAGGTCTTCAAACTTGGTAATTTAGACCCTTACTGGAGTCTGAATTTGATTTGACAAAAACGAAACGAAAGAGGAGACAACTCTGTCATTTACTCCAGTAAGCGTATCAGACTCTCACTCAGCAATGTCGACGGAACAATCAGTCAGACAAACCAAAAGAGAGTCCCTTTTTTCAACTAGCGGCTAAATCTTTTTCACTGTTTACTTGCACATATTTTCTTTTTTCACAAAGATTAGTAATATATTTTCCCCCTCAAAAATACCTCATCAAGGTCCTCACAGACTAAAAGAAAAGAATCTCTTTAGTTCTCACCCACAGCGCCACACCCACAAAATAATCGTTTCCATGAACATAGTGTTCTGATCCTCACTGACTTACAACAATTCTTCACCAATTTCCAGTCTTTGCGATGTCACGTTGACACAGCAAATAACAAACTGTTCTTGTTTCCCTCTCAACAAATATGTTGTAGCCCTATTCTAACCACGAACATATTCCCGAAAGACGAAAAGTACATTCATAATCATATTATCTTTTATCTTCCCTTTTTTTTCCCCTCACCTTTCATCTTCTTCCTTTGGCTTACAGAGTGTGTTTTTCTCTTTACTCTGATCAGCTGTAGCCTTCAAGCTGCATGTACACAAGTCGCCTTCAGTGTCTGTGACTAAAACTGTGAGCATGCTGTTACTGCGTCGACCAGACTTCTTTCCTCTCCTCTTCAACTACACATATTACAGGTCACAAAATTGCCTGAGCTCACTGTCCACCGCTCAGCATCCATGCATGCTGCTCGGTTTTCTTGTTTGTTGATTTGCTTGTTTTTTGACGGCCTGCAGAAGCAATCCATGTTTTCTGTCGACACACACACTTAAAAAAAAAAAAAAAACATATCAAACCACCGGAACATGGGCACAGTTCCCAAGAAAGCATTCGATGTCCACTTGAGAATGTCTGCAAGGAAAATCACAGGTGTCAGGCTAGACAAATTTCAGGCCAGAATTTTCTACAGAGACACCTCTGACTTTGCTTATTAAATTCAAGCCGTCACTGTGTGTACGACTATGGCCATGACAACAGTCGGGAATTTCTGCATAAATTCCTGTTTGAATCCAGACTTCATGTTTGAATTGTTGATGTGATCCAGTAACTGGCGTTAGGTGTTCCCTCGTGCACGTGTGCGTGTGTGTGTGTGTGCATGTAGGAAGGAATTCTGTTGTGCGTCTCGTCACACGTAAAGGTGATTGCAGACGTCTAAATAACATAGTGTTTACAATTGTAGACTATTATCATAAAAGAAGAGAAGAGGACGACATGGTTACATAGAAAAAAAAAGGATAGATGAATGAATTATATGACACTAATTATGAAAAAATTAGACAAAAATAACTAAAGTAATCTAACTTACGATTATGATCATAAAATGTTCCTTAATGGACTTACGACTATGATTATAAAATGTTCCTTAATGGACTTTCCAAAAGGTTTCTCGTTAATTTAACAAGAGAAACAACTGGCAACAAATCTAAAAAGTCAAACACATTAACATGGTCAGCATGTCAGCACTTGGTATAACACCATTCAAAAAGGATTTCGTTAGTTCACAATAAAAAATCACACGTTGAGCTGAAAGATCCCCACGACATCCACACTTAACAGTCTGGCAATACTTGGTTCATAGGGAATTACATAAAAGTCTAAAAGTCAGGCTTGAAACCGGTCGTCTAATCAACACAACATTTGACAGAGTTTGCTGACGAGGTTTTGATGAGGAACTGCATTGACTCCAGAAATCCCTCTCATTATATGACTAATTTCCTTGTGTGACAAAGGACAATCAACCTTAACACTACCTAATATATTCTTTGCTCCCCTTTTTGCTGCTCTATCTGCTTGATCGTTAAAACCGAAGGAGGTGTGCGATGGAACCCAAGAAAATACAACATTAGTACCTTTCATGTAAAGACAGTGCAACATGTACTTAATCTCAAATAATAATTCCTCTCTCTGTGTATTTCAAAACAATGCAAACGTTTTAATACTGACTGTGAATCAACACAAAACAGGATATTAAATATTGAGACTGGCAAGGAAATTAAATAATTTAATGCCATCAGGACAGCAACAAGTTCAGCTGTAAATATGGAATGACCTTACCTAAATAAATATAATTTTCAGCTTTGAAATCTGGAATTACAAAGCCAGATCCCGCACTACCATCATCAAGAACTGAGCCGTCAGTGTATACTTTCAAATAGTTGGTAAACTTTTCTTCCATGTCAGTTCTGACAGATGCTGCTAACACATGACTATCCACTTCTCTGGTAAAATGGTTTAACATAGTGTAAGAAATCCCATCGAAACCAACCGAAAACATTTTTATTTCCCAACAGACGGATAGCATTCCTGACTTCTGTGATTTTCCTTGCAGACATTCTCAAGTGGACATCGTGTGTGTGTGTGTGTGTGTGTGTGTGTGTGTGTGTGTGTGTGTGTGTGTGTGTGTGTGTGTGTGTGTGTGTGTATACATTCTGCGCCCGATTTGAGGAGATAAGTAATTGTTCGTTCTCATCGTCTTCAATGCTTTTGTCTTGTCTGAAGAAGACCAACAGGTGGAAACGCGTCGTGTTTGTCTTGTAATTTAATTTGTTTTTTGTTTTATTCGTTTGGAGGCATTGTAATTTTTCTAAGTTATCTGGATGTTGTTTTAGTTTAGCATATACTTCAAATCATGACTGCAAGTGCTCATACATGCAGTATGTTTCTTGTGAGGAGCTTCGACAACCATTAACATAGGGTGGTGGACCCCCCAAAAGAGAAAAAAAAAAACAACATATTGCATTTGTGGCAGTGGTGAAAAAATAAAGATCGTAAGTAACAACATTCCATTCGGTGTTCACATAGCAAATGTGTGAATGTGGATTTTGTTTCCTTTTGTATCCTAAAGCTCATTTTACCAATCAAAATGAAAAGATCTTTTGAAGCAACCCAAAATCTCAGGAAAATTGTCCCCCTTTAACATCGCCACAAAATTCAAAGTAGTGAAGTAATTTACCTCTAATCAAATGATGTGGTTACTAACTACCCCACCCACCCCACTACAATGACCTGAGATTCTGATTTAGCGTCCGACACTTGGACTTTACTATTCGCATTAACATCATCTTCGTTGAATGATAATATCTACGTCTTATCAGTCCTTGACTCTCTGATCAAACGGTTCACTGTGATACTGTGCCTGTGCTACATTATACGGACGGAAAAGTTGTGTTATTGATTAGATTCATCAGTGAACCATCATTGATTCCCTATAAAGGGGTTCTAATGCAAGCGTTGCCATGACGGTGATGTCACCCAGCCGTTATCAGCAGCTGAAAGCAATTCATCAAATATTCCGAGTTCTTTTGACAGCTGTCAGTGGGCAAGAACATAAAACAAACTCATAGAGATCACCTGAATGTCACAGCGATTTATACGTTTTGGAATAAGAAAATTCAAACTCTCTCTCTCTCTCTCTCTCTCTCTCTCTCTCTCTCTCTCTCTCTCTCTCTCTTCAGAAAGGGACCTTTAAGCGTCTCTCTGTATGTCTGTCTGCCTTTCTTTGCGCTCTCTCTCTCTCTTCTCTCTCTCTCTCTCTCTCTCTCTCTCTCTCTCTCTCTCTCTCTCTCTCTCTCTCTCTCTCTCTCTCTCTCTCTCTCTATATATATATATATATATATGCTGAACAATAATACGTAAAAAACACATATGTGTGCGTGCCTCTGTGCGTGCGTGCGTGCGTGCGTGCGTGCATGCCTGCGTGTGTGTGCGTGTGTGTGTGCGTGTGTGTGTGTGTGTGTGTGTGTGTGTGTGTGTGTGTGTGTGTGTGTGTGTGTGTGTGTGCGTGCGTGCGTGCGTGCGTGTGTATGTGTGTGTGTGCATGTGTGTCTGTGTGTGTGTTTCTCTCTGTCTGCTGTCTGTGTGTGTGTGTGTGTGTGTGTGTGTGTGTGTGTGTGTGTGTGTGTGTGTGTGTGTGTGTGTGTGAAAACAGATTGGAGAGAGAGAGAGAGAGTCAGAGGGACACACACACACACACACACACACACACACACACACACACACACACACACACACACACACACAGAGAGAGAGAGAACACACGCACAAACATTACTACATTACTTCAGTTTTCTTTGTATTAATCTTCAGAACTGGTTTCTTTGCTTCTTCAGCCTGGCGGATAATCATGCTTGAGCATCCTCCTGTCTGTGAGAGACGAGACTGACATCTGTGAAGCACAAATCTTCCGGTTCTTTGATAACCATCCACTGGATGCCGGTGATTTTACCATCTGGTGCATTTTCATAATCCAGTTTATCACCAACAGAAAGATGATTGGTAATAGAAGGTAGTCCTGTCTTACACCAGTCCGCACCTGGAATGGATCAGATAAGTTTCTGATGTGTATTATTTGACTGGTGGACTTGTCAAGCAATTGCTGAATGACGGTGATATATTCTGGTGGAGAGCCATAGTAGTGCATAAGCTTTCAAATGACTTCATTGTCAACGCTGCAAAAGGCCTTCTCAAAGTCAACAAACTTTGTGTACAGGAGAGACTGCCAAACATGACGGCTCAATGATTATTCAGTGTGCTGATATCCGGTCTGCGCATGATTTTTCTCGTCAAAAACTAGCGTGTTCTTCTTGAAGTCGTTTACCTAGGGCTTCCTTTAGTCTTTAAAACATTATTCTTATCAAGTCTTGATTTGAAGTGACAGAAGCAGGTTTCCTCTTCAGTTGTTGCAGGGCAGGAGGCCACCTGTCTTTAGCAGTTTAACAAGATGTCCGTTCTCAACTCAGTGGGCACTTCTTGTTTACCCAGGCTTTCTATAAGAGCTGAATTAGCATTCCAGAGCTTCAGGAGGTGTATTCTCTGGGCCTGTTGCTTTCCCTGTTTTGAGGGAACTGATGGTTTGAGTGACTGAAGCAGTAGTTGGGGGGGGGGGGGGTTGACATTGATATCTACAGGCTGGTTGCTGGCAGTATGTCTGGAGGCTCAGGCAGGGAGGGCCATTTGGCCAGTCTTGCTCTCTGCTCAGTCTCGTTGATGATGCTTTTGCAGTCTTACTGTTCATTGACTGTATAGGACTATTCTTCATGGCACAAAGTGATCTTGTCATATCACATGGTCTTTTCACATTTCTTTGTTCTGTGGCTACTTCTGCTTCTCCAGTGAGATCAAGGGTGAATTTACATTGTCTTTTCTGGCACTATGTTTTCGCTCAGCGATTGATTTTCCAGTACTGTGCTCATAGGTCTTACTTTGTTTCTGTTCTTGTTCCAGGGTCTGGTTAATCTTTTCTTTTAGTTGTGTTCCTTCCATGACAATAGCCCAAGTGTCTTCAGTCAACTGTGCTCTGTGCTCTCTCTGGTCATTCCCCGATACAAGTGTAAATGTGGTGGTCCAGGCCTTTTTCAACTCCTGCCAGTGGCCTTCAACTGTTTGTTCTTCTATCAGCCCAGTGAAAGCTTCAAACCGTTTTTTTTGTTTTGTTTTTTTTTTTTTTTTTTTTTTTTTTTTTTTTTTTTTTTTTTTTTAGCTCGTATCAGAATCAGTTACAAAGTGGGTTGTTCGGCGGATTAATCGTGATTTCTTTTTTAAAATTCGCATAGGAACATTTCAGGTTTTTTTTGGATCTCCAACCCTGCACACAGTGTTGTGGGATGATCTTCTGGTCTGATCTTTATAAGCTCTCACCTTGTTTTTCAGAGTTTCAGGAACAATGTGGTGGTCTAAAGGAACGTCTGTAGCATATATATGTAGAAGAAGATACATTCGAAGGTGTGATGGTATCCAGAGAAGTACTGTCCTCAACTGCCGAACATACTAGCTGGGAGCAATCCTGGACAACCCTTGGAAGACTGAGCTGTGTTCACATAGGGTGCAGTCACGCACAGGGCATTCCATTAAGTCGTCAAGGGACATTATTGCTCCCTGGCAGATGCCGTTGCAAAATAAGTATTGGATGTCACACGACGGAATCTCCACGGGAGCATTCCCATGGATGTACCAGCACATATGGCTGCACATCCCACCGGCGAAAAACACCACCGAGAAGCAAACTGCCATGTGCATCCTGCAGATTCACTCAAGCTTTCATAAATGTAACAGCTCATTGATTTGAATCATATGTCATGCATCATAGGTACCATTGTGGTGAACGACAACATATGGTTGATTGTCATGCTAGCTAGCTATTTCAATATAGCTGTTAGAAATAACTGTTACTATACTATACTGGCTATTAGAAGGTCACTATGGGAGCAGCTACATAGATGACTTCATTGAGAGGAGATGCTGATAGACCCCTAGACATAGATATCCCTAGGCAGAGACTGGAAGCGTTTCAAAGATCTCTTGGCACTTTTTAGTCAAAAAGATGACGGACTATAAAATGATACGGTGTGTTTTCCTTCGTGCAGTGAAAGGAAATGAAAGCACTAGGTGATGGCCAGTTGATAGTCTGTAAGAAACTGAAATAGATGTAAGGAGTGTGTTATTTTGCGTGCTGGTGCATTGGGGCTATGCTATGAAAAGTGACATTAGTGGCTAGCCGTGTGCAGTACTGGTACCAAAGAGAGACTATATGAGCCACAAACTTTTCTTCAGTAGTACACCCAGAGAAATGTCAAGACCCCCCCCCCCACACACACACACACACACAAGCACGCAAGCACACACACACACACACACACACACACACACACACACACACACACACACACACACACACACACACACACACACACACACTCCCCGTCTTATGGCTGAACTGGGCACTTGGTTTATTGTCACACAGTAAGTGAAAATAGTGAGTAGTGACTCGCTGTAGTCCTGACATGATAAAAACTCTCTCTCTCTCTCTCTCTCTCTCTCTCTCTCTCTCTCTCTCTCTCTCTCTCTCTCTCTCTCTCTCTCTCTCTCTCTTTCGGCCCATCCCCATATGACGAATTGGCTTTGTGGTGGTTTTATTCTGGGTGCAATTTTTGCCATGTTGTATTTTGAAATATGTAAGTGTGCTACGAGTGTTGAGACGATGGGCTGTGCAATGCCTTGCGTTTATCCAACGGTCATGTCATTGAAGTTTATTTCTTGATTAAGCCCCGAGGCCACACAATATGTCGTGTGGTTGGATCATGTTACCACCCTGGATCATGACGTGCCTGAAATCCAACGTGGATTGCAACAGAAGAAGATCGTTGTACAGATGAAGAGAGAGTGGTTACTCCACCTGCGACATTGATTGCATCCCCCTACTTCCCAGGCACCATCTGCCACTGCCTCTCCACCCCACGCTTATTCGCTTTCCTTTAAACGCTACTTTCATCATCCACACAGAAAGGTAAAGGACGAGCTATCTTGCTGGCTGATGAAGATTTTAATACAGATTATACCTAAAGAATCTTAACGGGCAGACCTGGAAAACTGTTCTTAAATGCAGCATCCCATTCACTCCCTAAAGAGTCAATGGAAAGAAGAAGACTAGCTTCAAAAGACAGATCTCAACTGAGCACTCCCCAGCAAGAACAAGAAATAACAAGAAAGTTGGAGGCTGATGACAATTTCCACACTTTCACTTCATGGTTAGTCTTTCACTGGTAATCGTATGAAACATGAACTCTGGTCCCATTTGTTAAAAAAAGTCTCTGAAGTTACGATTATCTTTTATTTGTCATCATCATCATCATCATCATCATCATCATCATCATCATCATCACCTCCATCACCCTTGTGATCGTCATCCCCGTCATTATCATCATGTCATAGTCATCATCATCCGTAGTGGTAGTAAAAAGTAGAAGCAGCAGCGGCAGCAGAAGTACTAGTTGTAGTAATATAGTAGTAGTAGTAGTAGTAGTAGTAGTAGTAGTGGTGGTGGTGGTGGTGGTGGTGGTGGTGGTATTTAACAGTAGCAGTAGAAGCAGCAGCCATGGCAGCAGCAGCAGCAGCAGCAGCAGCAGTGGTGGCAGCAGCAGCAGCAGCCAAAGCAGCAGTGGTGGCAGCAGAAGCAGCAGCAGCCGAAGAAGCAGCAACGGTGGCAGCAGCAGCAGCAGCAGGAGCAGAAGCAGCAATGGTGGCAGCAGCAGAAGCAGCAGCAGCAGATGCAGCAGCAGCAGCAGCAGCAGCAGCAGCAGCAGCAGTAGTAGTAGTAGTAGTAGTAGAAGTTGTTGTTGTTGCTGTTTATAATTGCAAGTACTGCGTTGGTCTTGGATCCGTTTTACAATTCTTAGCATTAATTGCTCAGATAGAGATCGCCGATAGGTTACTTAATTGGTTGGTTGCTTGGTCGCTTTCATCATTGGTCAGGTTTTTTTTTATCCTTTCTTTTTTTTTCCTCTTTCTTTCCTGGTTTTGCTTCTTGCTCACTGTATTAGTGTACAGGTGGAGTGTTCAGCGTATTGTGAACATATATCTGTCATTCACCAAGGGCAAAATGAATCAGAGTTTGTGCTCTGGAATATGACGTCACCATCATCTGGTTACCTCACAGTGAGGGGGAATCTCAGTTCCTTGGACCAGACTGAACTGAACGTTACTGTACCCGTGCCTGTAAGACAGAAGATCATGGTCACCTTCAAGGAAATGGCGCCACGTTTAGTGCCGGCCAGATTGTATAGTTACTCATTGACATATCACAATTTGACGGGACATTTCAGAGAATTACCTGTTCTTGCGTGGGATAGAAAGAATGACGTAACTACCGATTTTGCCCGTGTCTTCAATGCAACAAAAGTAACTGTAGAATTTTCCAGAGAATCATGTTTAACAAAAGAAATGAACTGCTTTCAACTTTTCTTTTCCTTTTTCCTCCCAAACAAGGCACCTCAGCAACTACCTAGTGGTCTGTGGAACTGTTCTGTGGATCACTATGTCAGCTTCCATCAGCACCTGGCCTGCAACCATCAGACAGAGTGTGAAGATGGGACGGGATGAAACAGAACACTGTCCCTTCAGCAGTCCGACTTGTCAGGGTCTGGTGGCATTTTGTGGCAGCTGCTACAGATTTATCAGTCTTTCGTATTTCTCTAATGACACTTTAACTGATGGTATAACATTTAGTATTCAGTATTGTAATTCACTGGGTGGCACGCTGAATTTCCCTAAGTGTATGTGTAACTGGTTTGATGTAATTAAAAGCGCAGCCAAAATACACGAAGATAGGTTACGAGGCAAATGGATCGGCTATTACTCAAATATTTTGTCACCACCTACCATATATACACACGAGCTTCTGCATGATCTTTCTGTCATTTACCACTCTTTTGAGGTCAAGGTTATTCACGAAAGAATTAAAAAAGTGTTATACAACATCGGGCTCAACTATACCTCCTTACAGTTATGCATGCAAAGTAAACTTGCAGCGTCATTTCAGTGGATTAGTTTGTGAATTCAGACCAAACCAGACAGAGCAGAATTTGAAATGAAATTTGTCTGATTGGCAAATACGCCTGGCCCACGGGGACAACAATCAGTGACCAAGTGCTATGGTGATCATCTGACACACACTTTTCTGTTGTGTGGCTCCACTCCACACAAAGTTTGCAAGGAAGATGCCACACACTGTAGTGTTTCTGGTCAGTTGTCTCACACACACGACAAAAAGGCGGTATTCATCAAGTCACCATGCCGCATTTCTGCCTCTGTTTGTTTGCACTGACAAGATCTCCACATTGTCGTACACTCTTCTATGTGACTACGTAACAGATTGTCAAGACGGGAGCGATGAATCCATCTGTAAACATCCTGTTTGTATTAACAAATTCAAGTGTAGAAATGGTCAGTGTGTGCGCTATATTAAAATATGTGACCAGATATCCGACTGTCAAGATGAATCAGATGAAGGGAATTGTGACTGTCCCTATTGTATTACAAGTAGAGTGATAAAACACACATGCTTCCCGTCTCCTGCTCTCATTAATTTCAATGGGATTGATAGATTCAGGTCAGTCCCAATGAACTACAACGAGTCTTGTCCTGACAGTCACTACCGTTGTCCTGGTGACATGAACGACTGTCTGCCTGTCTACACACGGTGCAATGGGATGCACGACTGTACTGACCACCAGGATGAGGAGGGCTGTGAAGACTTGACGTGTCCAGGATTTTTTAAGTGCAGAGCGTCAACAACCTGTGTACACAGTGACCAGCTGTGTGATGGCTGGTCTCACTGCCCACTGCGTGATGATGAGTTAGTGTGTGACATGACCTGTCCTGTGGGTTGTCTCTGTCAAGGTCACTCATTCCTATGTTACCAGCCCTTCAATGCCACGCTATTCCCTCAGCTCCGTTTCTTGGATGCTACAGGTTCAGGTATGGCACTGTCTGATGTGAATAATCTTGCATATCTTTTTCACTTGATTCTCGTTGAATGTTCTTTGACTCTTTTGCCTGACCTGAACTTTTTGAATTTGAGAATACTTAATCTCAATGACAACCAGCTCCAACATGTTAATGTGACACATGTTTTTGGATTAGAAAATCTTCAAGTGTTGTCCCTGTCGAGAAATCCTCTCATCTCCCTCTCCTCACATGTGTCATCTCATATTCAACAACACACACTCACAACGGTGGATCTGTCCTACACATTTCTGACAATATTAGACACCGAAGTCTTCTCATCATTTCCTACACTCCAGAAACTGAACATAACCTCCACTTCCATTCATACCATCAGCCAGGCTGGGTTCAGGTTCACACAACAGTTGACTGAACTTCATATGGACGGTACATTTGTGTCCACATTTCCACCTGATCTGTTCAAATATCTTTCACATTTACACGTGATATTCACGAACAATTACAGGCTCTGCTGTGATGAAATTCTCCCCACTGACTTTGATAAATCGTCATGTCACGCTCCAAAAGATGACGTGTCTTCATGTAAAGATCTATTGCAATCATGGTCGTACCGTCTGTTTCTGTGGCTGGTCGCTGTTCTAGCAGTGGCTGGAAACGTCTTCTGTTTCTGTGGACGTTTGTTTGCAAGGCGAATGGCGTCTTCTAGCGGCTTCCGAGTCTTTGTCATTAATCTCACCATGGCTGACTGTCTGATGGGCATCTACGTTGCTATCATCGGAGTGGCTGATCAACGTTTGCGTGGCATATACCTGCATTGTGATAGTATATGGAAGAGCAGTGTGGCTTGTAAGACCGCTGGTTTTCTGTCTTTGATGTCCAGTGAGGTGTCAGCTCTGATCATCTGGCTAATCACGATGGACAGGGTTTTATCGTTCTCCACTTTCCCTTCAGTACTCTGAGGTTTGATAAAACGTCAGCAACTGTGGCTTGTCTTGTAGTCTGGCTGATTGGTTGGCTTCTGGCTGCAATGCCATTGCTTCCAGTGGACCTCACATTGGGAACTGTATGGCCAGACAGGCGTGTGTGTCCCGCTTCCAGTCATGAGACACAAGTTTAAAGGTCACGTGTATTCTTTCAGTATATTCATTGTCTTTAATTCATTCTGTTTTTGTTCATTTCCGCTGGTCAGGCTTTTATTTACTGGACTATACAAACCAATTCTTTAAAAACGAACACAACCAAAATATCACGTGATATGACCATAGCTCGGCGATTGGTCAGTATAGCAGTCACAAATTTCATGTGCTGGTTTCCGACTGGAATATGTGGGATGTTGGCGTTAACTGACATACCCATCCCAGGTGAAGTAAACGTGGCCTTGGCGATTTTTGTGCTACCCTTAAACTCTGCAGTGAATCCTTTCTTATATACATTCAAACACACTGGCAGAAAAGTGGAGACAGTCCAGGGAGGATCATTTTATGAAATGGTTTGAATCCCATGTTGATTTGATGTCAATGTAACATTCTGATTTGATCATAATCTAGCAGTTCAGATACTGACTGGTCAGTGGAATGTGGAAACTGCGCTGCACCGTAACGTGGCTGAAGTGAGTGTTGTTTGCCTAGAGTTGAAACTATACAGGGAAACAAACATAATTATGTACAGACTCCAAATGTGAAGCTCTCTGTTATTGATCCCAAAGTGTCATACCTAAATGATATCAGGGCGTTTTGCTGAAAATGATAGCAACGATAACAAGGAAGATTTCTCCAGTTATCAGATTAATTAACAGTCCTGAACATAAATTCTAAATGTTAGTGTACACACACACACACACACACACACACACACACACACACACGCACATACACACACACACACACACACACATATATATATATATATATATATATATATATATATATATATATATATATATATATATATATGTTTAAATCATTTGTTTCATCGTTTTTTTTTTTTAAATACTGTTTTCAGTTTTGTTCACGTACATATGTTTTCTTCTATTGTTTGTTTGAACTCACAAACACACACACACACACACACACACACACACACACACACACACACACACACACACACACACACACATATATATATATATATATATATATATATATATATATATATATATATATATGTGTGTGTGTGTGTGTGTGTGTGTGTGTGTGTGTGTGTGTGTGTGTGTGTGTGTGTTTGTTTGTGAGTTCAAACAAACAATAGAAGAAAAACATATGTACGTGAACAAAACTGAAAACAGTATTTAAAAAAAAAAAAACGATGAAACAAATGATTTTAAACATTATTGTGAGTTTTCCCCCAGACAGAGCACATTTCCTTCGCAGCCAGATGTTCTTTCAGCTGAGCTCTATAGCACAGTGTTGCCAGGAGAAAAAACACACCCATGGCCGCTCAGAACAGTCCATTCTGAAGGAAACCATTGTTCCAGGCCAGACTCGCCACGTATTTCACAGCTGTGCTTCTCTTCGGCTCTGTGAAGTACAGTTGTTGTTTCATGTTGTTTGTAGCATAGCTGAGAGCATCTAAGCTATTAACTGAGTATGTCTAACAGGGATTAAAAGGGATTGCGATGGTTCCCTTATGCAGCCAGTGAAGAGTTTTCATATTTTCTTAATTTCATTTTCCCAGTTTTTACATCTTCAACCTCCTGCTGCCCCCCGCCCCCCCCCCCCCCCCCCCCCCCCCCCCCCTCCGTAAGTTCGAAGTTTTGCCAAGTCATTACTATGAAGACAATTTAGTTGTTGGCCTGCGCTTGTTTTTCCCCCACTATTAGATTGTTCGTCTTTGTATTTGTCTGACTTTATTCAAGTTTAAAAGGCTGTGCCAGTCTTGAATAAAAGTTACTCTGTGTTAGGTTTCCTTATGGGAGCAAAGACTACCCCACTTATTTACTGTTCGTTGTTTGCTGTTTCCTGCCTCATTTCATTTCCGATTGAGTATGTCTAGCTTTTGAGCTGAAAGTATCTAGGCTATTAGCTGACACTATCTGAGCTATTAACTGAAGGTGTCTAGGCTATATTAACTGAGGTTGTCTAGGCTATTAACTGAGGGTGTCTAGAGGCTATTAACTGAGGGTGTCTAGGCTATTAACTAAGGGTGTCTAGGCTTTGCGCTGAGGATGTCTGGGCTAATAGCTTAGGGAGTCAAGGCTATTAGCTGATAGTATCTAAGCTATTAATGAAGGTGTCTAGGCTGTAAACTGAGGGTGTCTAGGCTATTAGCTAAGGGTGTCTAAGCTATCAGCTGAGGGTGTCCAGGCTATTAGGTGAAGGTGTCTAGGCTATTAGCAGAGGGTGTCTAGGCTACAAATTGAGAGTTTCCAGGCTATTAGTTGACACTGTCTATGTTATTAGCTTAGAGAGTCTAAGCTATTTAGACACACAAAATGCAGATAATCATTATGACATTGAAAAAAAAAATCATAAATGGTTTATTTTGTATGATTTCAAAATAGATGCAGATGCGCTCGGAAGCTGCAATTGAATGATGATTGTTATAAGTTTATTCGCAGGAAAGGAAGATAATGCGTGAGTACCGGGCACGCTGGTGGCTAATGCTCAATGTGAAAACACTGAAAGTCCACCTGAGAACGTCCATTAGTAACAAAACATACAGACTTGCTTGGAGCGTGAGAGTCGTGATTACATGCTGGAGAAGGAAAAATGGGGGAGGGGGGGGGGGGGGGAGGAGATGGAGGCCTTAAAAAGAAAGAAAAAAAATATGAAAACGATGTATCAATGTGGAATAACAGGAGCTGGATGACCAAAATTTAAAAGTTCAATGTGATATGCGCTGGGTTTTAGTCCATAGTACTCACTATTTTGCAGGGAGGGTGGAATAAACTGATCATCATGTTGTCGACTGAGAGGACAGGCACATGATATCACCTTCCTCTCAACAGGCCTATGAGGATCCTGACTAATCTGGTACATCGTATGATAAATCTCACTCAAACATTATAATGATCACTCACGCATTGCTTTTTTCAGCCAAACTGTGTTTTAGGTTGTACCATAACCTTTGGAAATTGTCACAAGGTGTACCAAACTATTCAAGTAACCGTTCAACACACCGTCTAACCGAAGTACGTGATATGAGCAGTATTAGGTCTGCCTGAGCTTGATCTTCTTTTGCTGTGCAAGTGCACGTGCGTGTACATGTTTCTCTGCTTATGTAATCAAGCACACCACAGTGACTGACAGAACTGTTGGACTGGTGCCTACCAGGAGCAACATTCATTATATCTGTTAATCGTCCCCGTAATTCTTAATTATAAACTTGTGCCATTGACAGTGTTTTTAAAGTATTATACTGAATATTAAAAGAATATTTAGTGCATCGATTATGGCGTCTGTTCATAACAAAAGTGAGGAAAATCAATTGCTGAGAATTTACAGAATATATACTCTAAGAACAGACACTGAAATGAAAAATCCTCTAAGATCACCCAAATGCACATAGAATGTCTGGCCTGCTGTAAGTGAAAAGACACTCATCGTGGAGGTGTGTGTGTGTGTGTGTGTGTGTGTGTGTGTGTGTGTGTGTGTGTGAGGGGGTGGTGGTGGTGAAAGTAGGATGGAGTAAGAGAAGATACTGCCAGTTAAGACTGATTTCGCCCGGCACGTACTTGGGTCTTCTGTATTCATCTTGCCTGGGGGGGGGGGGGGGGGGGGGGGGGGGGGGGGGGGGGTAGGAGAGGAATGAATGGTAGACAATCGGAAATCTACAAGGGAGACAATCTTTGTCAGACCTCGGGGAGAGAGCGTGAGTGACCCCACCATTTTCATGGGACAGATGCCACTGGTGGAGACAGTCAAAGCAATGGCGCTCCTCTATCAGTCAGCTGAACAGTTCAATCAGAGAGAGAAAACACCAACACTTGGGAGTAAGGCGGCGCGCCTGTAATGTAGACAGTCGATATCCCGATCGTTTTTCCTGATGCGCTTCTAATCCAATTCAGATTCTCTCGACCCTTTTTCTTTGATCCACAAACTGAGACACAGTAACTCGATTTGCGATGGAAAGACAGGCGTTAACTTTTATCTCTCGACCTTTTTCCCCCGAAACAGGTGCGTTCTAAAAGCAATGTGCCAGCTCCGACGCTGAGGCCATGTTGTAAGTCTGGAACACCTGTTCAATCCTCCTCCATCTAGACAGGATGCATCTTGCTCCCAGTCAGAGCCATGCCTCTCGTCCACCTCTAGTCAACTCAGATGAAACAAACTTTTCTACATTTTTGTCAACTGCCGTAACAGTTACAGTTGTCTTTCCTTAAACATCCCATAATTTATCACATAAGAGAAATCGGTGGCTAAAATGTTCTACTATGGTACGAATGAACTCCGAACGAAATACTTTTATCTTTACTGGGATTGTATGGACAGTCAACATTAAAAAGTATCCCATAAAACTTTTGTTTCCACTCACAAAACACATACCCAGCAGCAGCAAAGCAAACTTGCAAGAGAGAGAAAAGGTTTCACTTTCATGTTTTTCTGACACCTGTGTCTACAAATTTCCCGCCTATTCCCGACCCCTGAATAGAGATTTGCTATTACTATCTTCTCAAACCAAAAAACCTTTTGTGTGAAGAAATCACAAAGTCATGATGCTTGTTTTTCCCCTTAAGCATAAAAAGGATTTAGGTGTAAAAAAAAAAAAAAAATCAACATCAAATCAGCACAGGCGTCACAGCCCCATGGCAGACATTTTGTACTTTGAAACAAACACGTTTCGTGTAATCCATGTTCTTGTAGAGAGTTCATTCACTGAGCAACAATTTGCGTAATCCTGAACTTCTCAACGCCCTTGTCTGATATGCGAAAAAAACCCAGTTCTTTCCATTCATAATCCACATCATGTTCGAGAAAGAAACTTAAATACTGTACGAAAGAAATGCAGATTAGGAAACAATGTTCCCCTAATAACACCACTTCATTCTTTTACTATCACACCCAGCAAAACTAAGAAAGTTTCTTCTCTAGTTCTCAGTCAGTTTCTAAGTGAGGCGACTACAGGCAGGAACTGAAACAGAATTTAAAAGGAATTTCAAGTGGTTCCTCTGGGGAACATGGACAAACAAATTACAAGACAAAACACGACGTGTTTCAACCTCTCAGGTCTACTTCAGGCAAGATAAGAAACATTCAGGACAATGAAAACGACGAAGAATTCCCACATTCGTATAATGGTTGGACTCTGCGCTCATCTTGAGCCAAATTCGAGAAGATAAGTGCTGCTCGTTCTTCGTTCTTTACAGGACACCTCGATTTCTTATGAATCAAAGCATGAAACGGAACGCCGCCATCTCCTTCATCTACCTCATCCTCATTGGTCATTGTTGGGAGCAGGGAGGGCGGTTTCATGATTGACTCGGAAGTATTGTTGTGTGTGTGTGTGTGTGTGTGTGTGTGTGTGTGTGTGTGTGTGTGTGTGTTTTTTTGCGCGCGCGCGCGCGTGTGTGTGTGTGTGTGTGTGTGTGTGTGTGTGTGTGTGTTGGCATCGTTGTGTGACAGCTCAATTAACGTTTGTAGTTGAATGTTTGCTCTGTGACCCTTGTGAGCACGAGTATACAGAGACTACGATTCCCAGTTGCGTGTCCACACCATTGCGCTGCTCTTGTACCTCACAATGGTTTCTATTATTTTAATTTGAATGCATATCTAGCTCCCTCACGTGAAAACTATTTCCTGTTCATGACATCATTTTCTCACGCAAAACTTCCTGCTTATATTTGTGAAATCTGATCCAGTTACGTGTTTGTGATGGAGCAAACACACACACACACACACACACACACACACACACACACACACACACACACACACGCGCGCGCGCGCGCGCGCGCGCACGCACGCACGCACGCACTCTCTCTCTCTCTCTCTCTCTCTCTCTCTCTCTCTCTCTCTCTCTCTCTCTCTCTCTTTCTCACACACACACACACACACACACACACACACACACACTCCCTCTCTCTTACACACACACACACACACACACACAC